>PJEM01010129.1:41854-65379 GCA_004023845.1 Helogale parvula | reverse complement strand
GGGGGGGGAAGGTGGGGAGACAGAAGCCAAGAGAGCCCAGGACCCAGGGCGGGCAGTCAGGCAAACGCAGCATTGAAGAATTTGGGGCCTGGGTTAAAATCCTAGGACTGCCGCCCGCTGGCCTGTGACCTTGGGCGGTCACTTGACTGCTGGATCCTGCGTTTGCTTGGTTTTAGGATGTAGATGCTACTTGGTGGGATTAGGTGAGAATCGCACAGCCCCGTCCTGGCAGGTGGGAACCTGCGGGGACCTGGGGGGCGGCAGTGCTGGTGTGCGGAGGGTGGGGGGGTCCAGGGCACCTGTGCTCCCAGGGAGCCCCAGTCTTTCCTGCAAACTCTGGAGGAGCCTGGGGGGCCGTGGTGGATGAGCCAGACCCAGCTGCCAGCAGCAGGTCCCAAATATCCCAAATATCGCCAGCACTTCGGGTCCATGGATGGAGCAGATTTGGCTCGGTAGGGGCCCAAGGGCATGACCAAGTGCTGGAGAGGACAGGGCACTGACCCAGGGGCAGGCCCCCTTCCTCTCCCCACACCAACCCCAGAGCCTGGAGACTGGTCTGAGCAGAGCATGGCCTTCCATAGGTCTCATTCATTCATTCATTCATTCAGCCAGCACTTCCTAAATGCCCATTACATGCCATGCCCTGATGATGCTTTCATGGATAAAGAGAAAGGGTCCCTACAGGGGTGCCTGGGTGGCTCAGTCAGTTAAGCCTCCAACTTCAGTTCAGGTCACTATCTCACAGTTCATGGGTTCAAGTCCCGCATTGGGCTCTGTGCTGACTGCTCAGAGCCTGGGGCCTGCTTCAGATTCTGTGTCTCCCTCTTTCTCTGCCCCTCCCTTGCTCACCTCCATCTCTCTCTCTCTCTCTCTCAAAACTATATAAACATTTCAAAAAATTAAAAACAAACAAAAAGAAAGAATCCCTATACTCATGAAGCTCAAAGTTCACAGTGGGGGTCACCAAGTGCCAAAGACAGGGGACAAAAGGGGGACACTGCCAAGGGGACGAAAGCATTGAGCCGTTTCTGGGCACCGTGGGGCAGAGCCTGGTGGCGGGGCTGTGAGGTCGGGGGCTCAGCACGGGAGTCGATGGAGCATGTGCTCCACTTTCAAGCCAAGTTCAGCTGGGGAGGGGCAGAGGGGACGGGGGCTCCGGCAGGGCCTGTCATTTGGAGAAGGTGTGTGTGTGAGGGTATGTGTGCCAGGCTGTGCCTGGGGACCGAGGTGGGGGTGGGGTGGATGTGTGGGTGCGAGGGAACACGGAAGGAGGTATTGGGGGGACATGTGTGAGGGGGTCGGGGTGTTACATAGGAGAGGGTTGTGAGGACCTGTGTGTGAGGGATTGTGGGAGCTCTGTGCAAAAATGTGTGTGAGCGCATGAGCGTGTGTGTGTGTGAGGAGTGGGGCGTATATTGTGAGGCTGTGCCTGTTCAGTGGTGTATCTGTGGGTGTGTGAGGGGGTGTATGCGTTAGCTTGCATGTGTGTGGTTTATCCATGGGTACAGGCGGGGTGAGAGTGAGTGTGCGAGAGTATGTGTGTGCGTCTGTGTGTGAGTACGTATCTGCACCTGTTGAACACGTGTGTGTACTGTGAGTGTTGCATGTGTGTCAATGTCTACGCTGCAAACTGTGTACCTGTGAGTGTGTATGTGCGTCAGTGCATTTTCATCAAAATCTGGATTTTTGGAGCTAGAAAGAGTCTCGAAGCTTATTCAGTACTACCTTCCCCCAACCCCACTGCCCAAATAACACCCCGCCTTCCATGTGCACAGCACCCCACAGCCGGCACGTTCCCACTCGTTCGCTGGGACCCGCAGAGCAGCCCTGTGAAGACGGCTTCATCCCATTCCACAGATGGGGAAACTGAGGCCTGGGGGCCGAGAGTAGATGGCAGTGCCTCTCAGTCACAGGAACCAGGAACTGGGCTCTGGCCTGATGTCAGCCCTGACCCCTCACTGCTGTGTCCCTTCTAACCCAAGGGCTTATGCACGTAACACGATGCCTCGTCAAAGCCCATGTGCATCCATTATATTATTTCTTTTCTCCTTTAACTCTATTACTTTCTTTTTTTATCCATTTTCTCCCCTGGGTTCCACTTCCCTCCCACTTTGTAAGAATAAATGAGACTGTAACTTTAACGTCCTTGCCCCAACCCCCTCTCTCCCACCCTTGCCAAATGCACTTAAAAAATCACTTTTCCGTTAAGAGGAAATTTCTCATAAAAATATTTACATCAAAGCAGTGTTCATTATTCAAGAAAATACGGTTAGGGAAAAAATTGGTTTGCATTGCTTTCCGTGATTCCCTGGGAAGGATGCATTAGAAAGAGACGTTTAATGCTTACAAAGAAAAACAAACGATCTTAAATAAGACCAAATATTTTCACAGAGTCAAGCCCCAAAGCAGAAAAAATAAATTCAGCCTTAAGCAAGCTGGCAGTTCCTACAGATTCAGGGGAATCTCTGCCCCTCCCTCTTGCTCTGCCTTCCCGTCCCTCATTGGCTCCTGAGCCGTCACTCACACCCTGTATCCCTGACCTCATTGCTCCTCCCACCTGCTCCAGGAAGTGGGCAAGGCTGGAATGATCCCTGGTCCTCATTAACATACTGGGAGCCAGAGGATCAGAGACGTCAGGTACCTCGTCCCAGGTCACACAGAGCTGGACCTTATCCCCACTGTGTGCTTTCCAGTCCAGAATGTTCCTCCCCATGGCACCACGGAGCCTCCCGTGTCTCCCTCCCAGGTTCCACCCCAGTTGAAAGCTTTATCTCAATTTTCCTTCTATGTTCTTGACCAGGATATAAGATACAGAAGCAGGAACATGAGGAGAGGGTATTTAGTTTTTTTGTTTTTTTTTAATGTTTATGTATTTTGAGAGAGAGAGACTGACAGCGCAAGCAGGGGAGGGCCAAACAGAGAGGTAGAAAGAGGATTCCGAGCAGGATCTGCGCTGTCAGCACAGAGCCCGATGTGGGGCTTGAACCCATGAACTGTGAGATCATGACCTGAGCCAAACCAGAGTCAGACGCTTAACTGACTGAGCCACCAGCACCCCCGGAGAGGGTATTTTTATACCATTAGATGTCTCTTCCCCAAGCCGCATGAAGTAAGAGTAACACAGACATTCGCCGTGGTTACCGTTTATCAGGCACTGACCAGCGTCTAGGCGCTGGTGTGGACGGCCAGCACAGCCCGGCCTCACCCACCATTGCTAGCAACTGGCACAAACTGGTTGAAAAATATTAAATTGACCTGTTACCTGGTGTGGAGGGCCTGGCCATGGTGACTAGCAGGATACGGGGATGAGGCTAAGCTTTCGGAATATTAACTCCAAGTGGGCAACGGTTTTTGAGCCATGGGGATGGCCTGCAAAATGCATGTGGGCTCAGTGTCTTTCAAACATAGAATACTCTTATTTATTTATTTTTATTTGTTTAATGTTTATTATTTTTGAGGTGGGGAGGGGCAGAGAGAGAGGGAGACACAATCAGAAGCAGGCTCCAGGCTCCGAGCTGTCAGCACAAAGCCTGATGTGGGGCTTGAACCCACGAACCGTGAGATTATGACCCAAGCCAAAATTGGACGCTTAACCGACTGAGTCATCTAGGCGCCCCAAACACAGAATACTTTTAAAGGGCACATATTCTCAGGGCGCCTGGGTGGCTTAGTCAGTTGAGCATCTGACTTTGGCTCAGGTCGTGATCTCACAGTCCATGAGTTCAAGTTAGCTGTGCTGACAGCTCAGAACCTCCAGCCTGCTTGGATTCTATGTCTTTCTCTGTTTCTCTGCCCCTCTGACACCTGTGCTCGCTCGCTCACTCTCTCTCTCAAAAAAAAAAAAAAAAAGGAATTAAAGGCACATATTCCCTCAGATGCTTCCCTCTCCATATTACCATAAAATGTTTTTATAATGACGCTGCTTAAAAGATGCTGCTTCATTGCCCTAATAACGCAATAAAACCAAAACAAATCCACAAATTAAATATAATCACAACTGCAAAACAAATCCAATTTGAATTCAAAGCCTTACGCGACGGGCAGAGTGATGTTTTGCTCGCCGTGTGAGTGCAGGACATGCCGCCCACAGGTCTTTTTGGATGTCCCCCCCACCCCGGCCTGGAGTAGGTCCTCCGCTGACTCCATTTTCTGCCATTTCTCCCCTCCGGACACCGCTGTCCATGCAGCGTGGCGTTCTGGCCTCTGGCCTTCACCAGGCATGAAGAGAGTCATGTCTGCGTTACATCCACGGCCTTTTCTTATTATTGTGCTGGGATCAGAGCAGGGTAGCTCAGCCCAGTTCCCCTCATAACAGAACAGCCACTGAAACCACGTGGCAATCCTCAGCAATAAGACGGTTATCGGGGAATCCTGTAAAGGCTGATGATAATGTCCTACAAATAACAACACAGCTATAACTCTTATAACACAATCATGGTGGTATGTGACACCCCCCACCCCAGAGGACCCCAATTCCAGGGACTCAGGTGCAGGTGCATCTGGCAGTCACAGGGCAGCATGCATCAGAGTTGGGGGCAGTGGGGGCATTGAGGTGTCATACCAGGAGGATTCCAAAGGCTGGAGTAGGAAGGAAGATTTGAACGATGAGCTAACGGAAGGTGGCAGGACGTGAGCCTTGATGGCGATGCCCAGGGAACTGGCACGGGCACCACAGGGGATAAGGAAGGAATCAGCAGGCAGCGGGGCAAGGACACACCTCAGCTGGTTGCTCCCGAGCTGGGATCCTGGGCGTGGCTGCATTTGGTTGCTCTGATCCTTGCTTTCTTTATCAGATCCATGGGAATAAGACTTTCCTTTATACACAGCAGCATAGGCGACCACTTCTGGGCACGAGCTGGGGAATCCTGTGGACCACTATCCGAATTCTACTCTATGACTGACCAACGATGGGGCCTCAGGCTAGTCCCTAAACATGGCTGGGGACATGTATCTCAGGCCGTAAACAGGAAATTGCATGTGTAGCTTCCTACAGCTATTGCCGTGGGCGATCTCCATGTTTGCAAAGGGCTTGGGGCAGTGTCCAAACCGGTGAGCCCAGCGGATGATGGCTGCCAGCGTTTTCACCACGCGTGTGCCACTGTGCTCGCACCGGAGCGCCTCCACGCACCTGTTACCTGCCCCTCCACTGGCCTGGGTCCTAGCTTCCCCCAGCATGTGGATCCAGCTCTCTGTCTCCAAAATTTTAGCAAATGCTGCCCCCGCCCCCGTCCCCGCCCCCTCTCCGACACACACCCAAGCTCTTCTTCTTTTCCTAACACAGCTTCGCAACCTAAGTCATGCTGTTCACTCCTTGGCAGTCTGGTGATGCCTACAGACCCCTTCTCAGAAGAAATGTTTTTCAGTGCAAAATGAAAAACAAACAAAACAAACCCAAAATACAAAAAGTGCACGGGATTGCCAAGGAACCCGTTACAGTAAAACCTAGGATTGAGAGTAACTTATTCTGCAAGTATTCTGCAAGATGAGCAAACATCTCTAATAAATTTTAATTTTTTAAGTTTATTTATTTGAGAGAGAGAAGGTAATAGGGGAGGGGCAGAGAGAGAGAGAGAGAGAGAGAGAGAGAGAGAGAATCCCAAGTAAGCTCCACACTCTCAGGATAGAGCCCAATGTGGGGGCCCGAACTCATGAACCATGAGGTCATGGCCTGAGCTGAAACCAAGATTTGGACACTCAACTGACCGAGCCACCCAGGCGCCCCTCTAATAAATCTTAACTCGATAAACAAGCGACATCTTGCAAGACGAGTGGTCCATGATGTCGAACATCACATGATCACAGCTGAGCCAAGGGTTCTTGAAATTTGCTTTGATATACAAGTGCTTTGGGTCACAAGCATGTTCCCAGACGAGTTATGTTCGCAAACCAAGGTTTTATTGTATATTGAAATACCGTTATCAAAAATTTACATTAAAGAAACAAATGTGAAACATGCTTCTCCATTGATGCATTAACTAACAGGAGAAGCTATGCCTCCAATAAAGACACTCATTTTGAAGTAGTGATGAGCATAAATATCTCGAGATGTCTGCAACAGCTCTAAGGCGATAGGAAAATACCTCTGATTTTCATCGGGGTTGAAGTCACAGGTCTGGTACCACGACCGTGGCCTTTTGTCTATATTTGTAAGGAAAGCACGTGCTGAATTTCAGTTAAGGGATAGTAAGATTAAGATGTGATTCTTTTTCCCACCCAAGTTCATAGCCTCCCTGAATTGTATCCATAGACCCCCTTGCTCCAAAGTCAGTGGTGTTAACTAACTCTACCGTGCATTTGGCTTTTGGCCGCTGATTCTGTTAAGCTATGAATTATCTCTATTCAGATGTCCAAACTCCTTTATCTAAGCACCCATGAATGATTAAAAAAATAAGTAGGGGTGCCTGGGTGGCTCAGTCGGGTAAGCATGCAACTTCAGCTCAGGTCATGACCTCACAGTTCGTGGGTTCAATCCCTGCGTTGGGCTCTGTGATGACAGCTCAGAGCCTGGAGCCTGCTTCGGATTCTGTGTCTCCTTCTCTCTGTGTTCCTTCCCCTCTTGTGCTCTGTCTGTGTCTCTCAAAATAAATAAACATTAAAAAAATAATAAGTAAAAGAGAAAACCTTACGTTAGGCAGCAGATGACCGCCCCTCCCCCTCCTACTGAGTCTGCTCCCCGGAGTTCCTGTTCTTAGGTTTTCTAGCTGTCCCCTCTGCGGTTAACTACAGATCTCTGAAAAACATGCCTATATATAATATTTATTGGTTTACAGACATTAGTCCTTATCCGCTGACATTTCCTGCCCTGTCCTCCTAATACAGGTGTGTCACTATTTTTAGGTCCACACTAGTTACCTTGGCAACTTTAAGAATCGTCTTCACTCTCTTACTTCTTATTCCATCAACTACCGGCAGTGTATTTTGACTCCACGCTATTTCGGATGAGATGTTGGTGTCCTACCTTCCTCTCCTCTCCCCCTTTCCCTGCCCTGGCATCATTGATGACCCACTCTCTTTAATGTTAGGTCCTGCAGGGATCTGGTTTGGTTTCTCCTATATCCCGGCACAGTACATGGGACATAGTGGGGGGCAGTAAGTCTATGTCCTGTGCACGGCCTCTTGTCTGTCTCATGCACCCCCTAACCTGGTTGCCTGTCTGGGCAGTGAGCCCCAAGTCAACACCATGACCAGGGGACAGAGCAGGACTAATGCAGGACAAGGTTCTCCCTCCTGATTGGCCAAAGGACATCCTTGCCCATAATTATGCACTGCAGGAATCCTCTCCTGGTCTTGGGTCTGAATTTCCCACTAGAGCTTCAAGGAAGCTTCTTCAGGGAGAACATTAATGACTGTCTGAATCATTAGCTTCCCTCCTGCTGGCATCACTAGATTTTCAGCCAGGCAGAAAATGGCTCTGGGAGAGGAGACAGCAAGACCAAATTTCAGAAGGAAGAAGTCTTTTCAGAATCGTTTCCAAGAGTGACTTGCCTCCCACATGGCGTTCCTGTTCAAAAAGGGGATCTATTTCCTGTCAGAGAGAGACCTTTCTAGAGCCTGCTCTCTTCACTCAGGCCTCTCTAACGTACATCCAAGGTTCCCAGCCTCTCGGGACAGACTCCAAACTCAAACTCAGCCTGAGGCTGTGGACTCCAGTCAGTCCTTCCCAGCTTCACTACCTATGATCTGGCCAGATAGAGCCCCTCCCAATTCCCCAGGCCAGCACTTTCTCTTGTCTTTGCCTGCGCACATGCTGTTCCTTCTGCCTGGAAGGCCCTTGTCCCCACACAGTGGCCCCTCCTGGGCCTTCCTGCCTCAGCTGAGATGTCACTTCTGCCAGCAAGTCAGTCTTGTCTGATCCTCTCTGGTCTTGTGCCCTCCCAGAGCCCCTGGACGCATCCCTATCGTAACCCATATCCTACTGAACCAAGATTGCCTATTTGCTGGTTTGCCTCCCCGTCTAGAATATAAATCCCTTGAAGGTAGAATCCATATGTCATTCACTGTTAGGTCACCACAAAGTGTCCAATGCATATGTTTGTGATAGGGATGGATGGATAGATGTTCTAATAGATGTGTGAATGGGTAGATGGATAGATAGATGGATGGAAGAATAGACGGACAGAGAGATGAATGTTTGAATGGATGGATGGATGGATGGATGGATGGATAGATATGCAGATGAGTGAAAAGGTTAGTGGTTGGAATGATAGACATTAGATGACCTTTTGGTCCCTGATAACGGTGTATATAATAAGAAATGCCACTGGGAACAAACTTCATATTTCTGTCATCCTAAACTCTGTCATTGATGGAGACATCAAAGCAGGTGCCCTATTGATTGGCCCTATGTCATGTAGCCCCGAGTTTTAGTTCATGTTCCAACTTGCCCCAGCCCTGCCGGTAACGCATGAGGGATATTTGGTTCAAAAACATTTCTCACCCTGGGATGCCTGGGTGGCTCAGTCAATTAAGCATCAGCCCTTGGTATCGGCTCAGGTGATGATCTCACAGTTGTGGGATCAAGCCCCGCATGGGGCTGCGCACTGAGCGTGGAGCCTGCTTGGGACTCTTTGGTAGGAGAATAGGACATAGATGGAGGAAGAAGCGAGGGTGTCTCTGAGAGGAGAAGGCACAAGAAGAAGATAATGCTCTCTCACATGAGATAGGCGCCATTAGCTTCACTGTAGAAATGTAGAAAGTGAGGCACAGAGGGGTTCGCAGAGTAATTCAAGGTCATGTAGCTGATAAGTGACAGAGTCAGAATTCTCCCGGCTTCCAGAACGCAGGCTTCTAACAACTGCATGCCCCCTGGCACGGCATGCAGCAGAGCACGAGAGAGGGACCAGGACTGGTCTAAGCCAGGTGCCAGCTACTTCCTGGGGGAGAGGTGGGGACTTCACTCAGGGCTGCGAATTCTCTGTGGACTTGAAGGGAGGTCATTCACAGAATAGGGGAGGGGTTGTCCCGTGGTCCCTGATACCTCAGCGGTGAACTCCGTGGTGGGAAGCTCGAGCTGAGACTCTGACCAAGGGCAGGGATGAGCTTCCTGGCTAGGGCACCTGCTCCATTTCCCAGGGGCAGCACAGTGCCAGTGATGGAGCCCAGCTTGGCATCAGACAGGCCTGTGCCAGCCGTGGGACAGGCAAGACACCAAGACCAGTGTGTATCTCCCAGTCCAGCACGTGGGACCTCTGTTTCCTCAGCTGGAAAGTGAGAGTGATTGTGTCTACTTTACCCGATCGTGAGTGTAGGATGATGTATGTCAGCCTGGTGCATAGTAGGGCTCAGTAAATGGTGGGTCCCTTCTGCCTGGGCACAAGCAGCCTGCTCAGACCATTCTCAGAGATGATCCCTTTTAGACAGAACCCCTCTGAGAATCTGATAACAGCCAGAAACTTTCTCTAAGTATATGTATATATATTATATATATACTTAGAGATTAGTATATTTATATATATACTAAGAATATATATTCTCTGGGGCACCTGGGTGACTTAGTCGGTTGAGCGTCTGGCTTCAGCTCAGGTCATGATCTCATGGTTAGTGGGTTCAAGCCCCGTGTCAGGCTCTGTGCTGACAGTTAGCTCAGAGCCCTGGAGCCTGCTTCAGATTCTGTGTCTCCTTCTCTCTCTGACCCTCCCCTGCTCAAGCAGTCTCTCTCTCTCTCTCTCTCTCAAAAATAAATAAAAGATAAAAAAAAATTTTTTTCTAAGAATATATATTCTCCACACTTTGAATTGGGTATATGCTGTGTTAGGAGGTTTGCACACCACTGCAGGTACACGGTCAGGCCTTTGGGTCTTAGGGCCAAGGTGTAAGTCATATAGTTGCTCACATTGGCATTTTGATGATTTTGGATTTTGGAAACCCAAGGGACCATAGATGATCTGGTTTGAAAGTCTCTTTGGATAAGCAAGAAAATGCTCTAAAGCATCTGTGGATCAGTAAAAACAAACTCCACCTCCATTGCTTGGAGAGGTCCCGTATTCTGAGCATTGCACAAAGCCTCTTATATGCATTAGAAGTTCTTTCTTTTAAGTTTATTTATTTATTTATTTTGAGAGAGAGCAGGGGAGGGGCAGAGAGAGGAAGAGAATCCCAAGCAGGCTCCAGGAGCATGGAGCTCGGAGCTCAATGTGGGGCGTGATCGCTGTGAGATCATGACCTGAGCCAAAATCAAGAGTCGAGCACTTAACTGACCCTGCCACCCAGGCGCCCCTGCATTAGCATTTTCTATACAACCATTTCAGCTATGATCCCCATCTTACAGACGAAGCCACGACACTCAGAGATGTGATATTACTCACCCCGGATCATTTAGGAAGTGGCAGAGCTCGGATTTGAACCTGGGTCCACTTATGTCTTGTAGTTGTGTTTCTAATGAGAGGGGATTGTGACTGAGGGCCAGTTGTCACTCATACTCCCAAGATCAGTGTAGTGGGACAGCGTCCTCCTAGGACCAGAGCTCCCAGGGCTGGATCAGAAGCAGGGCGGACGCAGTGTGAACCCCCATTCCTCTAGGAAGACCTCAGTGGTGGCCAGAATGACCTTCACTAAAGTGTACTGTGCTCCCTGCCTCAGGACACGCTGTGTGGACAGCACGCTGACCTGAAGGTCCCTACGGTCATTGCTCTCAAAGCTCTCCGAGGTTCCCGGGCCGGCAATAGAGTGGCAGAGAACAGTGGACATTTTAATAACAGCACACGGACACCCTTGAGCCAGATGGCCAGACTCATTCCTCGAATTCTGAGACGGGCTGAGAATAGGAGAAAGCACTGAGCCACGCAGGCATCAGAAATCAGTTGCCGGGTGGCTTCCTCTCCCAGGAGGGATGTGGGAGTAGGTTTTCCTCCACCATAATTTTGATAGGCAGAGAAGCACCAGGCTGACAGCCTGATGGTGGTTCCTCCCACACACAAGGCCGAACGACCCACTAAAGTGGGCGGCTTCAGCCCCTGGATGGGCTTGGCCGCCATCCACCGCGGATGTGACTGAATGACCAGATCATGCCAATTAGAGGTGTGGCCGGCGGACGCTTTGTCTCCCACTGTCACCTCCACCCACAGAATTGGGAGATGCATCAGAGCAAAATGGAAGAAAGAGGCAGTCTGGACACGTTCCCAGTCTAACCCTCGCTCAGGACCGGAAGTGGTGGGGGATGCCAGGCATATTATTGACATCTCTGGGTGCCATGGCCCCACTTCTGAAATGTGAGGGGCAGTGTCTATTGTGTGGTTGGAATGTGGGCTATTAAACACCTTGAATAAGAGGTACATTAGTTTGCTAGGGCTGCCATAGCATGGTCCCAAAGGTGTGGGCGTGAACAATAGAAATCTACCATCTCAAAAAATAAATAAAAAACATTAAAAAGAGAAAGAAAGGAAGAAATCTACCATCTCACCATTCCAGAGGCTGGAAGTCCAAGTTTAAGGTGCTGGTAGGGGGGAGTCCTTCCAAGGGCTGTTGGAAAGAATCTTCCGCCCACCTCTTTCCTGGCTCCTGTGGCCTTGGGTGATCCTTGACTTAGAGGTGGCTGAGTCCCTGACTTTCCTGTGTATCATCTTCCTCTCTGGCTCTTCATATGTGTTCTTTTTCAAAGGACACAAGTCCTACTCCAGTAGGACCTCTTAACTAACATCATCTGCAATGATTTTATTTCCAAATAAAGTCATGTTCTAAGTTACAGGGGTGAGGACTTCAGTATACAAATTAGAGGCTGGGGGGAAGCACAATGCAGCCCCCAAGACAGGACTTCATAGCAACTTAGGAAGAAAGGTGCTCATTCCTTCTGTAAGTGGTCCGTAGACAGAGAAGTGGAGGAGGAGGAAGAACATGGTGGGAGAGAAGGGAAAGGGAAGGTGGTTATGGATGCCAAGGGCATGCACCTGTCACCAGAACTGGGTTATGGTTCTTCCCCTCCCTCCCCACCCGCCCCCCCCCCCGTCCTCCTCGCCTCCCTCCTACTCTTCCTTGTCTAGATAAGTGAAGAGTAAGATACTTGGGCATTTTGAGGAAAATTCCTTTAGAGGAAAGAAGACACCCCTACAGACAAGGGAATTGAGTGGCCAAGGACAGGCAGGCAAGCTGTTGGGGGTTTGGAAAAGAAACAGTGTTCAAAGCATGTTGCCTTTTCAAATGAGAGGATTCAGAAACATTTCCCCACCTTTGCGCTGTTATACTTTAGGATCCCTAGAGGGTCAGCTCATAAACTTCAGCTATGTCCTGTCTGATCCATCTGAGAACCAGGCTTAAAAAAGAAAAAGGAGATTCCCAGGTCCCACTTCCAGAGAGTCTAATCAAGATTGGTGCTATGATTTGTGGGGCTCAAAGATCGATGAGCATTTCCAGATGGAGACAGGAGAAGCAGGGATCCCTCTGAGTGTGAGGTGCTGTGCAGCTGCCCAGCTTGTCTGGTCATGATTCTGACTCAGAAGGCCCAGCGTGGAGCCCTGGAATCAGCATTCTACCAGGTCCGTGTGTGATTGCGCTGCCCGTGGCTGCAGACCATCCTCGGAGACACCAGGAGATTTCTGGACATGCAGGCTTGGGCTGCAGCTGCCTGACCGTCCCACTCCTCACCAATCTCTTAAAGATTGTTCTGGAAACATTATCCGGCAGGAAAGGTGTCAGAGCAAGCTTCAGAGTCCCGAGGGGTTGCCTGTGGAAGAAGGTCCCCCCTTCCACACCCCCTGGTGGCAGTTGGACAAGGGGTAACCCCCAGGGGCTGGTCCCCTGCTTGCCCCACTTCTGGAGAGGACTTTGGCAGAGCCCAAAGGACAAATGTTTGGGTCCTAGGCTCTCAGCTCCTCATGACTCATAAGCCCCGACACGGTTTGTGGGTGGCTTTGGCCGAGGCTCACCGCAGAGGGATGTCGGGGAGGCTGGCCTTGACTGTGCAGTGTGACTGTCCTGGGCTAGACAGAAGGCAACAGCTGGAATCCCCCACAAAGTCAGGGCGAGCTCTGTTCTGGGGGCCTCCACAGCACCACGTTTCAGGGACCCACCAGAAAGCTCCAAAGAGAATGCCTCCTGGGATTTCAAGAGAAGCCGTGCCTAAGACAGAGTCACATTGACTCTTGCCTCCTCTCTCTGGGCCTGAGATTGAGATGAAATCTACCCTGGTGCCCGGCGTGTTGAGAGGGTGGATAATCAGTTCACAGGCCACATGAAAGAATAAAAAAACTAAAGACAGAGGCCCGGGTGATCTTTAGCTTCCAGTGCTGGAAGTAGCCGGCATGTCCTCGCCTCGTACCAGAAGATCAGGGGCTTTTCTCAGGTCTGTGAGGGCTTTTGAGCAATGGTCAACGGCCAGTCTCTCCAGGTCCCAACTATTGGCCCTAAAGGTGTCCATACACACCTTTGACCCTCCCCAGGTGGGAGGGCAGTTGTGTCCCCCCAACCCCAGCCCAAGCCCTGATCCCAGTACTACCTTCTCACCACATGGCTGGACCCACGGGGATTGACCTAGCCCTCCTGGACCTCGTCCTGGACCCAGAGAAGTTCTAGGTGAAAAATCAAGTCACTCCAAGACCCCAGCCTCCACACCCTGGGATCCTGCAGTCCAGTTGGTGATTTTAGATTCTGTAAGAAAATACTACGTCTGCAGAATGAGGCAGTGTAACCAGTACTAAGGGTTCAGGAGCAGAGAGGGAAGGTGGCCATGAACTGGACCCCTCATGGGGGGGGGGGTCCTACAGAAGGTGGGGGTCGATTTGCGCACCTCCTGCCACAACCCATTACAGTAGTCAATCAATGGGGCTCAGTATCCAACTGGATGCTTTTTCTTCTCATTCCTGTCTTTACTTCTTGCTGAGGGTTAAACAGAGTCCCCCCAAAAAGATATATCCAAGTCGTAGCTCCCCCATACCTGTGAATGGGACCTTATTTGGAAACAGGGTCTTTGCCAATATGATCAAGTTAAGGACTTCTTGATGAGATCATCCTGGCTTTAGGGTGGGCCCCAAGTCTAATGACGGGGTCCTTACAGGAGGAAGGAAACCAGGGAACACCAAGGATGACCAGCAAACACCGAGACGGGGAGAGTACCTAGGACCCCCCTCTTTCCCATACAATTGTTGCAACTTCCTGGGACTCGGTAATTATTTCAAAACAGAAAGTTGGTTAAAAGAAAAAATTAGAAAATAAGTGTGATCTGCAAGAAGGAAGAAGAAACTGAGAGGCAGGGAATGAATTCTCCCCTAGAAACTTCAGAGGACATGTGTCCCTGCAGGTACCTTGACTAAGGATTCCTAGCCTCCAGGACTTTGGGACAATACGTGGCTGTAATTTTAAGCCTTGTTACAGCAGCCGGGGGAAACCAGTACAGGCGTAACAGACACAGGCACACACAGTAAGTGCTCAATAAATCCGTGTTGGTTTTAGGAAGTTGCTTTTCCTTATACAGACTTTTTTTTAATGTTTTTATTACTGTTTATTTAATTTCATATGAGAGAGAGCGTGCGCTTGAGTGGGGGGTGGGGGGCTGAGAGGGAGACAGAAGCTGAAGAAGGCTCCAGGCTCCAACCTGTCAGCACAGAGACTAACACGGGGCTCAGACCCACAAACCGTGAGATCGTGATCTGAACCCAAGTCAGATGCTTAACCAACAGAGCCACCAGGTGCCCCTCCTTACACAGACTTTTAAAGATAACTTGCATAAAGTTTGAAACTTTCCACCATGGATCTGAAGGTCAGCATAACTCGGCCATTCCTCAGGGATGTAGGGCACAGGACTGCATTTGAAAAATGGGGGGTTGTCGTTGTATTTGAAGAGCACCTTATCGAATGCGTGGATGCCCAAAACGTGGTCCACCCAAGAGATGGTTAGAAACGCAGCCTCTCGTGATTAGAGGACTAACACAGGACCGTATATAAACTCCGGAGTTGCTAAGAGACAAGATCTTGACTGTTCCCACCACCAAAAAGAAACGATAATTATGTGATGTGATAGAGGTGTTGACTAATCATATGGTGATATATAAGTGCATGCATCACTGCGTTGCATACCGTAAACTTACACAGAGCTGCGTGTCAATCACAGTTCCATGGTAATAAATAAATAAGAAGGAAATGCAGACTCTCGGGCCCCAGACTTGCGGAATTGGAATCAATGTTTTAAGCAAGAATCAGAGGTGACCCATCTGTACATCAGAACTCGAGAAGCCTCTAGCGAGGGCACCTTTGCCCCCCTCCCAATTCGTGTTTTTTAATTCTTTTTTTTTCTTTTAACAGAAGTCACTTTAATTTTCAAGAAGCTGGGCAGATTTCTTATGGTATTAAAAATCAATGGAAGGCAAATCTCATAATAGAGTTGAAAGTATTAAAAATCCCAGTTTACAGTATTTTTTTAAAAATACTTTTAAAAAGTTAGATACATCTTACACCATTTGTGGAAATAAAGATTCATCACCCCTAGAATGTTTATTTAGTATGTTTATCTAGAGTCCAGATAAACATACATAAACTATGTGAAATGGGCTGAGTGCAGGGGCCAGAGGCTCTGAGAGGCGGGGGTCGGCCTGGGGCAGGTCTCTCGTGGACCCCAGGCCGGGGCCCCTGAGCACTGCTGGGGCCCGGGGACAGTCTCAGAGGGCCAGCTGTGCTAGGTGGCTGGGCAGAGGCTGGTCCCCATTGCCCACTGGGTGCCCACAGAGCGAGGCTAGGTGATAGGGGTTGGGTTCACCACCAGATCCCTCATGTGGCCGCAGAAGGCTGGAGGCCAAGGGCGCATCTGGGTGAGAGGCCACCCCGTGTGTTCGTGGGCTCGGCCAGGCCCCTGATGTGTAGACGGGTTACAGCGCGGGGCCCGGGGCACGGATGCCCTGCGTATCCACCTCCTGCTAGAGCACATTCTCACCCTTGACCGCTGCCAGGCGAGGCCCCTGCCTGTCACACAGGGCATGTCACCCACCTGGAGAGTGGGGGTGCCATAATCTTCCCACAGCAAGATGTGCTTCTTCAACACCTGCAGCTGCCTGGGGGGTGGCGCGGACCGGCCCAGGCGCAGGATGAGGCCACACCTCCTGCTCCAGGCACACAGCGCAGAGTGGCCCCCAGGCCCCCCCCCCCCCTGCAAAGAACAGGTCCTTCTCCAGGGGGCCTGAGAAGCATGGTGTGACTCCCCCACCACCCACATGAGGGCCCCCAGGGGTCACCTGTCCAGCCTCGGGCTCCTCAAACAGCCACTAATGCCAGAACAGCCAATGGCCACTGGGATCCTGGCGCTGAAGCCACTGGCAGGGAGGCTCCCCCCTCAAAGAGAGTCTGGAGTCAGGGGCTCCCTGTCCCCGGGTGCTGCTGGGCCCAGACCCCGTCTATCCCCAGCTGGATCCCATCACACGGACATCATGTGCCACCCATCAGCCCATGAGTGCTGGCAGCTCTGGAGGCAGAGCTGGGGCCCAGGCCCTCTGTCTCCAGTCTGGAAGGAGAACCCGGGAGGGGCTGCCGGCCACGAGGGCGCCCCACTCCCATTCTTTCGTAAGTGGATTTCGGGCTTCTCAACAGCCTTTTTCTATTTCTGGAGCCTCTGGTGCTTCATCTATAAAATGGGACCAAGATTGTTTAGCTCCTGGGGCTGTTCTGAGGATTGAAGATCAAATGGAACAAGTCCTGGAATGGACACGCTGTCCCCTGCCTGGTCCTCTCCTGTCCCTCGTGTAGACATCTTTCTCCCAGAATCTGGTGAAAACAAACAAACAAACAAAAAACCACTGGCCTTTTCTCCTTTCCAAGGCTGTCCCAAGACAGTTTCTGCGGGAGGTCCTTCCACGCAAGCACGGAAGAAATCAGTGTCCACGCAATGGGGTCCAGCCTCTCCGCCAGAGCAACTGTGGCTGCCAATCATGGCTTTCTTGAACCCCGTCCTCTGCCGCTGCGGCTCTATGTCCCCGTGGCCGCTGAGACAAGTCCCTGGGGCAGAGAGTCAGGTGACACCAAACCCCAGTTCAGGGCTGCAGCTTGATTACAAGGGCCACACCTTCCCTCCAATGAGAATCCCAGCAGCTTCCATGGGGCAGATCTGAAGGTTGGGTCAGCAGAGGGAGGGAGAGAGAGGGGAAAGTGCTCCAGGTGGAGGAAGCACCATGTGCAAAGTCCCTAAGGTAAGGAAGAGGGAGGGGCAGCCAACCACAGAACTGAAGACAGCCAGATGTGGCTGAAACACAGAGCCGGGGTGATGAGTGGTAAAGAGACGGAGCATGGGGCGGGGCACCTGGCACCTGGGTGGCTCAGTGGGTTAAGCATCCGGCTTCTGGCTTCAGCTCAGGTCATGATCTCACAGTTCATGGGTTCGAGCCCCGCATCAGGCTCTTTGCCAACAGCTAGCTCGAAGCCTGGAGCCTGCTTCGGATTCTGTGTCTCCCCCTCTCTCTGACCCTCCCCTGCTTGCACTGTCTCTGAATTATAAAGAAAGAGAGGTGAGTTCAGGACAGATGCAGGTCTGGGCCAAGGAGGGGCTGCCAGACATCTTAAGGGATTTTGGGAGTGGGGAATCAAGGGAAGAAGAAAGAAAAAAATCAGGTTGATACTTTAGAGGAGACCAGCCCCCCTCCTGGCTGGATGGGCAGGAAGAGAAGGCAAGAGACCAGTTAGCAGCTGTTCACGGCAATCCTGGTGAGAGATGGTGGGAGCCTAAGGCTTTCTAATATGGCCAAGAAATTGAGGATAAAAATGGTGCCTGTCTCACCTCTGAACTCCCAAACTTGACCTAGTCAGATGGCAGGAGCTAGAGAGTATCCCCAACGGAGGTCAGGCACATCCTGGTTCGGATCCTGGTCACGGAGGGACTTGCTGTGTGGCCTCAGGCCACATGCTCAAGCTCTCTGAGCCTTGGTTTTCTCAACCATAGAACAAGGCTAATTACCTACCTCACAGGAAACATAACAGCATCTACCCTATGGCTGTGTGAGGATTAAATGAGCAAATGCAAGAATGGCACCCAACAGAGTAAGGACCCTCCCCAGAGCCACTGTAATTATTTCATTTTTCCATTATTAATTCTCCAATGTTCCAGCACCTATTTTATGCCATGTTCTGGGGACCCAGTAAACAAGACACTGTCCCTGCTCTCAAGGCTGTCACAGGCTAGCTGGAGAGGCAGACACGTTAACCAAGGGAAGAGAAGAGTTCATCATGCCTCCTGTACCTCGCAGGTACAAGCATGGGTGGCCAGGGGAATGTGTGGGGGAAGAGAGAGAAGCTACGAGTGTAGACAGGCAATGAGAACAGCCCCTGGGATCCCCGGCGCCAGCTGCCAGCCCGGGAACACGGAGCAGGGTAACACGATAGGGTCTGGAAAGCTCTCATTGACATGCAGTGACCAAGGGATGGTATGTGTGTGTGTGTATGTGTGTGTTGGGGTGTGTGAGGTTGCCTAAATAGCTCAGATCACGAGGCTCATGGTTCAGGGTTTGTGACAGCCACTGGATCACGGGATCCACGGAGGAGGTGCCACCTGAGATGAGAAAGGCATCCTGAGTCTCGCCTGGCTGGGCTGTCCTGAGAAAGGGCAGGGGTGAAAATAACCCTGGACTGTCAGAAGCCACAGGCTGGAACAGCCTTCAGGATGGCACCTGACAGGACCCATTAACCTGAGAATTCAGCCTGCCCCTGACCTTGCCATGTCTAGAGCAGCTGCGGCCAAGGGGCACGTTCTCTATAATAGTAAGAAACTGGAAACAGCCTAAATGCCCATCAGGAGGGGAGTGTATAAGTAAAGTGATTTAGCGGATACAGTGATTTAAAAAGAAAGTAGAGGGGCGCCCGGGTGGCTCAGTCAGTTGAGCGTCCGGCTTCAGCTCAGGTCATGATCTCGTGGTTCATGGGTTCGAACTCCGCATCAGGCTCTGTGCTGACAGCTCAGAACCTGGAGCCTGCTTCAGATTCTGTGTCTCCCTCTCTCTCTGACCCTCCCCTATTCCTGCTGTCTCTCTCTGTCTCTCAAAAATAAATTAAAAACATAAAAAAATTTTATAGAAAGTAGATCTGTGAGCATTCACGTAACAAGATCTCAAACACCTCCTGTAAAGGAAGAAAAGAAAGTTATAGGACAAAGTGTAAAAGGAGATAATATTCATGTCTAATTCAACATCTGCACGTATACAATATAATGCTCTGTGTTTTACTGATACACCCATTTGTATGTATCCGCAGAATGCAAGGTTGGAAACATGCAGGAGAAACTCACAGCACAGAGTGCCTCTGGGAAACAGTTAACCTAGAGGATATTTGATACCTCGACCAGATCAATGTCTAACACTCCTCTCTATGCGACAAGACTACTTGCAATAACAATCCTATAGTAATAATTATTCTTCTCATGGTTTGGTCTTTGGTTTTAAAGCAATAATTTTAAAAGAATAAATTTCAATGTTAAAGATACATTCAAATTCACCAAAATAGATCATGAACATTTGTGCTTTACAAAAACAAAACAAAACAGAAAGATATTATACCTAGCGATTTGTTCTCCGTTTCACTCTTAAATTTTAAACACAGATAACTTTTAAATGCTGTTCCAGGTAGTGACAAAGAATGCCCAGAGTAATTTGTTTTTGTTGCTGTTTCTCCATGTCTGCGATCACTGTTTATTTTGAATCTACTGTTTAAATGTAGGAATATATATTATCCCAGAGGTTGGAGACACAAACTGAGCCCAAAGGTGACTTGGATCAATTCCAAACTGTTAGGAACTTTCTAAACCATCACGTGTAGCTGAGTCTGCTGTGTGAGGAGCTGGTGTATACCCAGGGGGTTTTCTGGATCAGCTTCCCGGTGCAATACCATATCCGTTAAGTCATAAAAATGGACTAATTTGAAGCTTATTCTCAAAACGTAACAGTAATGAAGCAGTGGTTTACAACTTAGACAAACAAAATGCTTTCTCAGGGAGGAATATTTATTTGATCACTGACTTCAGTTAGAAGAGACATTCCTCAGTGATAATAACAAGCAGATTAACTTCAGTCAGGTGTATTATTATTGTAAACTTTTCTATAGATAGCTCATTGTTTTCTGCTTTCAGGGTGGGCCACACCCCTCAGTCCCGCCCTTGGGACCTCATTGTTAGGGAAGGCCAGGGTCTAGGCTAGGAGTCAAAGATGACTTTGGCTTTACCTGTAATTTTCTAATTTTTTCCAGCATAGCTGGCTAAGAGCATGGACTCCAAAGTCTTACATCATAGGTTCAGATCTTGGCCCCATGGGTGTGTGACCCTGATCTAGTTACTTAATCTCTTCTGGTCTTGCTTCCCTCACCTGTACCATGGACTGTTTGTGTCCATGACATGAGATACATTGTTTAAAATGCATAGAAACACCTCCTGGCATATGGTAGGTGCTCAATAATGTTAGCCATGTTTTTAGAGGGACAATGTATTCATATATTAAGAATGTTGTTTTTAAAAATGTATGCCTAAACATACTTCTCCAATCCAGCCAATCGCATTCCTTGGGATATACTCAAAGGAGCTGAAATCTTTTGTCCACGCAGGGTGCAGACAGGGGCACCTGGGTGGCTCAGTTGGTTAAGTGGCTGACTTCAGCTCAGGTCATGATCTCTGTGGGTTCGAGCCCCGGATCAGGCTCTGTGCTGACAGCTCGGAGTCTGCTTAGGATTCTATCTCTCTATCTCTGCTCCTCCCCCACTCCTACTGTGTCATTCTCTCTCAAAATTAAATAAACATTTTTAAAAATCTCTAAAAGGGCTAACATCTTTAAAAAAAAAAAACCTGCGGAGATGTTTACAGCAGCCTCACTTATAATTACTAAGATTTGGAAGCAACCCAAATGCCCTTCAGTAGATGAGTGGATAAACTGTGACCCAACCACAATCGAATATTACTTAGCGTGAAAGAGAAATGAGCTAGCAAGCCATGAGAGGCATGGAGGAATCTTAAATGACTGTTACTAAGTGAAAGAGGCCGATCTGAAAAGGCTACATTCTGTAGGATTCCAACGTAAGGCATTCTGGAAAGGGCAACACTAGAGGGAAGGTAAAAAAATCAGTGGTTGCCAGGTGGTAGTTGGGACAGAGGGATAGATGGGCAGAGCACAGGGGATTCTAGAGCAGGGAGGTATTCTATCTGACACTGAGATGGGGGGTACATGGCCCTACACATTTGTCCAGACCCACATTCTGTGGGTCTGGACACCACCAAGAGTGAACTTGAACGTAAACTATGGACTCTGGGTGATAACGATGTATCCACGTAGGTCCATCGATAGTAACAAATGTCCCACTCCGTGTAGGATGCTGACTGTGGGGGAGGCTGGGAGGGAGGGCAGGAGGATATAGGAACTCTGTGTACTTTCCCTTCAATTTTGCTGTGAACCTAAAACCGCCCTAAAAATTAAAATTTCTTTTTTAAAAAGCATATGTCTAGGGGCGCCTGGGTGGCTCAGTCAGGCGTCTGTCTTCGGCTCAGGTCATGATCACCCAGTCCGTGAGTTTGAGCCCCACGTCGGGCTCTGTGCTGACAGCTCAGAGCCTGGATCCTGCTTCGGACTCTGTGTCTCCCTCTCTCTCTGCCCCTCCCCCGCTTGTGCTTTGTCTCTCTCTCTCTTTCTCTCAAAAAATAAATAAACATTAAAAAAAATTTTAATCATATGTCTAGAAAAAGGCTAGGATACCAAAGTTTAGTCAAGGTTAATGCAGGGTAGTAGGAATATGTGGGTGGTTATTTTGTCATCTGTGCTTCTTACAAAGTATGACAGCCCCTCCCCGCCGCCCCCCCCCGCGCCCCCCCCCCCGCCCCCGCTCCATCTCGAGGTCGAAGGCAGGAAGTTGGTCAGTCCGCGGGGACCTCAGCTGCTGAATCAGAACACGGCCCTCAGCACCCCCTTCAGCTTTGGGTCTGATGCTTCAAGATCTATTCAGGACAGCTATGACCTGGCCTATGGAACTCTCTGGCATGACCTGGGAGGTGCCTTCTCTCTCTGAGATTTCCTTTGTCTGAAGCGGACTCAGGGAGAAGCCAAGGAGGTAGGAGGGCCTTGGGCCAGGATGGCAAAAAAAAGTGGGGGCTGCTTCAGGGTTTGGAGAGGCTCTTAGGGTGGAGAGATAGGGCAGGGGACTGGGCGGGAGCCTGCCTGGACGCCAAGCCTGGTGTTTGTCCATTCGCCTGTCCACTCAGCTTTCTATTTCTCTGCCTGTCTATCCATCCATCCAACCATCCATCCGTCTATCCATCTATCCATCCATCCATCTATCTGCCTGTCAGTCCTGCTCTCAGGTATCCATTTCATTCATTCATTTATTCCACTTATATTTATTGAACACCTACTATGTGCCAGGAACTGGGCTAGGCCTGGGACATTGCTGTGTTCTAGGGCTGACACTGTAGTGAGGGGGTGGACACAGCAAGAACAAGGAAACAAACAGATAATTATATGATCACAAGTTGGGCAAAGACTCAGAGGGAGACACTGGGCTGCTGCCCGTCTGTCCATCTGGCTGGCCCTCCGTCCGCGAATGCGTGTGCCTCTCCTGGCATTTCTCAGTCTGTCCTACTAATGAGGGGGTGTGCGCCACCAGAGCTTGCCTTTGCTCTTGCCCCAGCTCACCCATTTGTGGGATTTCTGGTGCACCTGTTAAAAATACAGATTTCTGGAGCCCTCCTGGAGATACCCATGCAGGTCCCTGTTCTGACAAGTTGGTGTGTGCTGCCCAGGGGTGTGGGCGAGCCTGGAGGTGAGCGTCTTCTCCCCCTACCCTTAGCTGCAGCCCTGACATCTCAGGGACAGCCCCAGGATCGTGGGGACAGCTGGGCCCGGGGGAAGGGGGGCAGGGCCCAGGAGGACTCACCTGGGCTGGTTCTCACGGCCCGAGGCCCTGGGAGGGAGGGCTTGCCGGGGCCAGGGGTCAGACCTGCTCAGTGCCAGGCTGCCAGGCGCTGGAGGAGGCCAGGCCTCTGGGAAAGCAAGGAGAAAGGTGCCCACAGGACCCGCCCGCCCAGCTCCGAAGCTGAAGGAGGAGGAAGAGGAGGAGCCTTGAAGGGTCTCGGCAGGTAGGAGGCCTGGCCCGGGAGGAGCACAGCCCTTCTGCCTGGCAGGGAACGGCCGCTTCTGCCAAGACGTTGTAAACAGCCCTCCATGAGGCCCAGCCCTGGCACTGCTGGGTGGGGGGTCAGGGTGGGTTTGCCTGGGCAGAGAGGAATTAGTGAGGTGTTCCTGGGGGGTAGCAACAGCGGGAGCCAAGAACAGGGCTTCTCAGCCTTCGGGAGAGATCCAGACCACCCTCATCTCCCGAGGTCTACAGGAAAAGGAGTGTTCAAAACTTGCTGCTGTGTTTTAAATGCTCGCCATGAGCTAATAGGGCTACAGTTAACGCCCGCCCCACCACAGGGCAATACAAGCGTGCTGGTCCTGGGGAAAGACCGAGACTTGTTTTAAATGTTGATTCTAGGTCCACCGCAGGTGGCATAGCCTGGGGCTGGGCAGAAGTTAAAAGCTGTCTGATGAATGTCCCTGCTTGGGACCCTATGGCTGCATCTTGGTGACTGTGTGAGCGACACCTCCCCCCCCCCCCCC
>PJEM01010129.1:0-41754 GCA_004023845.1 Helogale parvula | reverse complement strand
GGACCCGTGGGCAGGAAGCGCACTGCACTTTTGCTGTACGAAGCTGCTGGCTATATGCTCAGTGCTCAAGGGGGAGGGGACGTGCGGGGGGTAGCAGGTCGTCAGTGTCTTCTTCGAATTTCTACACGTAAAATTACCTGCGCAAGATTTCTCTGCTGCTCATCATTCAGTTCACTATGAACTGTCCTTCGGATGTCCAGGCAGCATGAGGCCCTTGAAGCACATAGGCGCCAGCACGTGTTTGATCCTTATCGGAACCGGGCAGGCTGTGGTTCAGCCTTCTGGGCTAAAGGTGAATATTTTTCTGCTTCTGTCCCTCATCAGTGGGAGCATGAAGGAAAAAATCTCACCCAACCCGGGAAAGCCAGGGGGACTTCCTGGAAGAGGAGCAGGCATGAGCCATGGAAGGGGGCTCCCAGAGGAAGGAATCGCGGGGACTGGCCAGAGGAGGCTGGGGCCCTCGGTAGGGCTGCTGAGGACACAGAGGTGCATTGGCAGAAACAGAGAAAGATGTCCTCTGCGGTGTATTCAGGAACTCAGTCTTTAATTCCTGACGTCAGTTCAGCCAGACTTTCTTTGCTTACGGGTGTGTTCTTTGTTGACAAATGGGAAAATACAAAATGATACAGAAAGTACGGAAAATACAGAAAAGCAAAATGATTGGGGTGTTTGTCTTGATAGGGAAATGCACGGGCAGCCTGTGGCTTTCTCCTTCCCACCCGTACCAGTAACGTGAAAATAATGGCTTCCGTTCCTGAAGAGCCCAGAGGGTGGGTATCTGGCATTGGTACTGTGTAGACAAGAGAGAGACAGACAGACAGATAGACACATAGATAAGAGAGTAAATAACATATAATGTATATATTAACAATTAAAAACATTAGCTATTAACTTATATATAATTATTAAATATATAAGATAAAATAAATTAGTTATCTATTGCTACATGAGCAAATCAGCACACACTTAACAGCTTCCAAAGACACACAGCTACGGTTGCAGTTTTCGTGAATCAGGAACCCAGGTTTGGCTCAGGGCTGGTTCCTCTGCTTCATGATCTCTTATGAGACTGTAATTGGGGCATCAGCCAGGGGCGAAGTCTCGTCCGAAGGCTCAGCTGAGGACAGATCTATTTCCAGGCTCTCATGCCAAGCACTGATGAATTAAGAACTCACATTTGCAGGGTGCCCACCACTGTCTTCTCAGCATCTCCTCGCCTCTGGGGCCTCCTACTTCTTCTTTGTCCCATCTCCTCCCTATCAGCTCTGACACGGGACTGTTTCTGAGTATTTTGGGGGCTTCCGTTCCATAGGGAGAGATCTGACTGTCTGGCTGGATTTTGAGTGCCAGCCTTCATGGTAAGACTCAGGCTTGCCTAGGATTTTGGTTCTTTCCACAGGAGTCTCTGACCATGACCTAGAAATAAACCCAGACCAGGGCACCTGGGTGGCTCCGTCGGTTAAGCATTTGATTGCAGCTCAGGTCACGATCTCATAGCTCGTGAGTTTGAGCCACGTGTCAGGCCTTCTGCTGTCAGCACAGAGTCTGCTTCGGATCTTCTGTCTCCCTCTTCTTCTGCCCTCTCCCACAAGTGCATCAATCCTTACTTTGGCGCTTGTTAGCAAGTGAATCATCTCGAAGCCAACCCGCCACACCCAAGGGTGAATGTAGTCTCCTACACTCATTCATTCTTTCACTCATTCACTCACTCCACACTCTGTGTGTGCAGACCTACTGTACGGGCAGGCACTGTGTGGCTCAAGAAATACATCATTCCTGCCCTCCTAGAGTTAAGTAGGGAGAGGAAGAGGGGTGTAAATCTAGTAAACAGGTTTACAATAATGGGAGGTATGTTCTGTATGAGAGGTCTTGGAGGCTGGCCTGGCTCTGCCTTGTGTCGGTCTGGAGAAATGAGAAATGAGTTGCCTCTCTTGGGATGAGCAGAAGCTGGTCCCGAGGGGAAACAGTGGGGAAGGGCATTCCAGACGTGCAAAGGCACAGAGGCACAAAATGGCAATGATATATTTGAGGCAGGTGGGAAAGTCCATCATGTGTAACATTTTGCTGAAAGGAGGTCATAGGAATGGGGAGTAGACAGAAAAAAACTGGAAGAGGAAAAGAGAGACTTTAAAAAAAAAAAAAGCGAAGGATTCCAGGGCACCTGGGTGGTTCAGTTGGTTGAGCGTCTGACTTCGGCTCAGGTCATGATTTCACAGTTTGTGGGTTCAAGCCCCGCATCGGGCTCTGTGAAGACAGCTCAGAGCCTGGAGACTGCTTCAGATTCTGTGCCTCCCTCTCTCTCTGACCCTCCCCTGCTTGTGCTGTCTCTCTCTGTCTCTCAAAAATAAATAAAAACCTTTTTTTTAAAAAAAAGGGCAGGATCCCATACAGTGAGGCGTAGCATCATGGTCTCGCCATTCCACAGTCCTTCCGTCCTGATCCCGAGAAGCCAGCTGTCACACACAGACGGCCCTCAGGTGGGCACGTTCTGCTCAGCGTGCAGTGCTAGATCTTGTTGGGTTTGCTTTTGGGGTGAGTTGCCCGATTTAAAATTCAGGAGAGTTTACATTAAAAGAACAGAACTCCAGCTTTCCAGCTTCTTGTGAAAGAGCAGATAATCTGGCCATGTTGGATCCTCCAACATTCTCCCCTGGAACCGTCGGCCGAGGCTGAGCGGGAGGCGTGGGGGCTCTGGTGGATGGAGGGAATGGACTCTCCAGTTCAATCCGCCCCCCTACCCTCAGCCCACTTCCTCATGTAGACATACCCAGCCTGGTCCCAGGAGGCATCGGGAGCTGAGTCCCTGCCTTAGAATCTTCCATGTCAAGGTTCCAATATATCCCACAGGTCACCCTGCTTCCTACCATCCCTGCCCTGGGTGCAACAGGGCATCTAGGGTGGTCGTACGGAGGGTCCTAAAGCTCTCGGTCAGCCCTTCCACCCCCCACACCTAGAGAGGCTGATCTGGGCTGTTCTCAGGAGGCCAGGCTGCCTGAGTTGGCTGCAAGGCATCTCTAATCTGCACAGATAGAGGGAGGCAAGGGGAAGAGGGCAGGGAAGTGGAGAGAGAAGACTGCCAAGCCTCAGCACCTCTTTCTGCCTCATCCAATGCAATTCTCTCAGTTCTACTTACCCACCTATGCCTCACTTATCCTTCCCGCAAGCCCGTGCTCACAGCTCAGACTTTGGTGCCAGGAAGAGTGGCGTTCACCACTTCCCCTTAAGCAGGAGCAATGGGTCACTGTGGGGATGAAATGGGCTCCTATGCATAGAGTGGTGGGCACAGTACCTGGCACTTTGCTCAAGAAAAGGCAAATGCATCTGTGCATTATTATTTCTTCAATCTAGTTCTTTCTCTGAGTGTCTGTAGCAGACGCGGTCAGTGCCTTGCACCTTTGCATTAAGATATTTTCACGTATTTGTGCCCACTGGCTCTCTGTGTGCATTCACTCGCAACAGCCAGAACCTGCGTTGCCTGGGAGAGAAGCTGAGTGTCTGGGAAGTGACATCCTCCTGGGGTGATCCCTCCCCAGTGATTGAAGGCTGTGGCTTCTTCACACCCTAAAGGGGTCTTGTCTACACTGCCTGCAGTGCTTCCCTACAAGACTCAGCCTGCAGGGACCTTACTAATACTACATCCCTCTCTTGGTCACTTCCCTCCCTGTGCCTACTTCTTTCTTTCCCCCACCATTTTTTGTGGAGACCTAGCCCAGTAAATCACTGCCACACGAATCCTCACCTCGGGGTCTGCTTCTGAGGAACCAAACCAAAGACACCATCTCTTTTCATCACAGCCTTCCAAACGCCCCTCCCTCTGAAGCTGGTCCCATTGCCTCCTTGCTCTGCCCCTCTCCTCCCAGCCGGCTCACTCAGACACCTCCACCACCGACGTGGAAGCAGATGGCATCATCTGGGCGAGAGAGCTCCCTTTGTGGTGATTTATGATCCTTGATTGGGCGGCCGCTATTTTTAGCTGCCTCTCTCCACCTTCTGCCGCCCTCCGTGATGGAGAAACTTCTGCCCTGGTTTGTGGACATCAGAGGGTGTCTATGTCAGTGGTTTTCAACCAACAACAATTTTGACCCCCACGCTCCACCCCAGAGACATGTGGCAATAACCGGAGACAGTTTTGGCCATCACAGCTGGGGAAGAGAGTGCTAACTGCATCTGGTGGGTAGACTGGGGATGCTGGCAAATGTCCTACAAGGCACAAGACAGCCCTCCCCCACTCAAAAAGAATTATCGGGTCCCTAATGGCAATGGTGCTGAGGTTGAGAGCCCCTGGCTATGTGTTTCTCTACTTCCTTTATTTTGTCACAGTATGAGGATGTCACAGTCTCCTCCTGGAAATATAGGGGGGAAATCAAGATGCAATGTAGGCTGCTTTTCAGAGCTTGCGATGAGAAAGAGGCTCAGAAGTGCTAATACCTAACACGTGTTGGCATTGACTCTACGCTAGGTCTGTAGCAAGTGGCATATGCTATTAGGTTCATTCCTTCTCATAGAAACCCTATGAGGTGGGGACTCTTAATACTCCTCATTTTGCAGGTTAAAAAGCCAAGGCTTGGAGAGGCAGGCAGTGTGACTGTTGATGATCACGTTTGAGACTGGACTGTCCATGCCCTTAAACTCTACACTGGATTTAGTCAACTGATGCACAGCTTACAGAACGCTTACTCCAAACAGAATATAGCTACATCTGTTTATCGTATAAGGGGTGTGTGTGGTCCCAGCTTAAAAGCAGGCTGGGTGGGTATCCAGGAGAACTGAGCATCAGACAGCAATTACCAAGCCTCTGGGCTCATGAGGGGATAAGGTCTTACCCCTATGGATGCCCCAAGTTGGACTATGTGGGTCAGTGATGGCCTTTTGAACCCTCTCCTCATGATGTATCAGTTTTTGCTGTGTAACAATCCACCCCAAAATGCAAATGCTTATGATTTTAAGTCACTATTTAAGTTCATAATTCTGCACGTTGTCAGTGTAGACTGGATCAGGTGAGTGGTGCTTCTGTTTCCAGGGGCTCGTTCATGCATCGGCAGTCAGCTAGCCAGATCGCCCGGGGGCTGGCTGATCTGGAAAGCTTCGAGCTAAGCTGGTTTGTCCCTACTCCGGCTAGTCTCTCATCCTCCAGCAAGCGATTCTGAACTTGTGAATGTGGTGGCGCAGGATTCGAAGAGCATGATGGCAGCTACAAAGGGCTCCTGAAGCCTGTGAGGGGTGCTGGGAAGCGTCACTTCCGCTGTATTCTGTTGGTCAGAGCAAGTTCCATGACCAGCCCAGATTCAAGGGGTGGCAAAATAAACTCCACAGCTTAGCAGGAAGAGTCACAAGACATTGCTGTCATTTTTTGTCATCTGCCACAGTGGCATGCTCCTTCCAGGCCAAGGTCAGGTATTCACGTACAGTCTTCACGGCCGGCGGAACCAGCACATCATCTGACTCTAAGAAGCTGTCAATTACTTAGCTATGTAGCCTTGGAAAGTTACTTAGCTTCTCTGGACCTCAGTTTCGTTTTGTTTTTCAGTTCTATTACAGGTAAAATATACCCCTCCTGCCTGCCTCTCAGGTTGTCATAAAGCTCAGATAAGATCGCAGAGAAAGGAAGGCCTCTATTTCATTACCTGTCCTTGAAACAGAAGGAGGCCCGGCTGCTTACGCGGGGCACGTGCATCGCTCCCCCTGAGCTGAGTCTCCGGTAATTTATCAGTAGCCGAAGCTTGACAAGCGCCCGGTGGTTCTCCATCAATCCTCCTGTCTGTTTTCCCAGGGAAAACCCAAGTGGTTTGGCCAGAAAAATCTCAGGACCTTTCCCCCCTCAAGTTTGAATATTAAGCGTGGACTGAGAGCCCCTTTTATGGCTTCGTTATTTGGTATAAAAGTGAACTTCTGAGATCCCGGGCCCTGAGTTTGTCTCAGTGAACCCATCTCGCTAGCAAAGCCATGAAAGAGCTGGGTTCTCCCAGATGGGGCCAGGTCTGTGGAAGGGTACCAGGCTGGCTCAGTGCATAGTGGCCCTCCTGCAAAGATCAGCTAGCAAGCCTCCCACAAGCCTGGGGAAACTGAGGCCAGAGGCATTGAAAGAAGAGCATGATTATCTCTGCTGGGATAATGGGTCTTTGGACTATTTGGAGAAGAGGAGAGAGAATGAACATTGTCATTCAGTTATTATAATGGATTCATATTATTCAGTGCTGACTTTGTGACAGTGTCCTCTGGTCAAGGCCGGGGACCATTCCTGTCCCATTCACTCTTGCACCCCTATGCATGGCACTGGGTCCAGTCTATGAGAGGCGGGGGGGTTTGGAACGGTCTCATTTAATGCTCCAACAACCTATCCAAGTGGGTGCCATTATTGCCATCCCATTTTGAGATGACAAAGCTGGAGTCCAGGGCGGGGAGAGGACTGGCCAAGTCATACAGCTGGTAGGTGGCAGAATCAAGATTCAGACCAGGTCCGTCTGGCTCTGAAGTTCATACTCTTCATGGCTACACTGTGTCCCTTCAACTCTGCTGGCTCGGTAATAGTCCAGGACCTTGGACAGGGTGCGCGAGGGGTACAGACAAGCCCCTGCAAAGCAGATGGATGCCCTGGGAGGGGGGGATGGGAAGGTGTCTTCATGGGGAGGGGGAGGCAAACCACTGTTCTCCCTGGCCTCCTCCAGATCAACTGCACCCTGCCCCCACTTCTGGTGCCAGCGTGTCATGTAGCAACAGGGACCAATTTGGACTTTTTGTACTGATTTCACACTTATTACACACTTACTTGGAGCAGGCACTGCTCAGACCTTGGCAGAAGTCATAGCCACAGGAGCAAAGCCCAGCGGGTCCATCGGGCCTTGCAAACAATCGCTGCACAGCCAGAACCCTCTGGAAGGAGCACAATTAGAAAAATAAGGGACCAAATGGACATTTAAGGTGCATCCTCTTTTCCCATCCCTTGTAGCAAAAAGAATCCTGCTTTCTCCTGAGTACAGAGGCAGTAAGGCTTAAAAAAGCATTAGTGAGCATGGCTGTGTGCCAAACTCTGCGTGTTCCCCATGACCCCTGGGCATCGAGCGTATTCTCACAGTGCCCCTACTTTTATTCTCCCACATAGAGGGATTCCATGAACGTATGAGTCAAACGACATCACTCCCTGCTCAAAGCCTTCCAGTGATGTCTGAGAAGAATCAGCATCCTTCTCGCTGGCTCTGCTCAAACCACACTGCTGTTTCTCTCTCTCTATTTTTAGAGAGACAGAGTGAGAGCAGGGGAGGGGCAGAGAGAGAGGGAGACACAGAATCTGAAGCAGGCTCCAGACTCTGGGCTGTCAGCACAGAGCCCAACGCAGGGCTCGGACTCATGAAACGCGAGTGTATGACCTGAGCTGAAGCCAGATGCTTAACCAACTGAGCCACCCAGGCTCCCCCAGACTGCTGTTTCTCTAGCACACTGAGCATGCTTATGCCTCAGGACCTTTGCACTCGCTGTTCCCTCTAGCCAGAAACCTATTCCCCCAAGTAGCCACACGTCTCATTCCCCCACTGACATCGGGTCTTTGATGAAACAATTCCTCATCAAAGAGGCCTTTGCTGACCACCCAGCATCCTCTTCCCCACCATCTCCCTACCTTGTCCTATTTGTCTCCAGATCCCCATCACCCCCAGACACACCAGAACACCAGATGTTAGCTTCATGAGTGCAGGAAATGAAGTGTCCACTCTGTGTCCCTGGGACCCAGCACAACGCCCAGCACTTAGGAGGCGCTCAAAAAGCATCTGTGGAATGAATGAACGAATGATGAATGACACGGTCAGATTGGAGTGAATGATCCTGCTTTATAGATGAGGAACTGAGACTCGGAGGTGGAGGGGCTCCCCACCCTGTAAGAAGTCACCAGATGAGGAAGGGGACGTAGTTGTATGAACTTCATAATATTCCGTTGTCCGGGCCTCTATTGTTAAACCTTATATCATTTCTTCTCTCCACTCAATAAATTGATGACCCTCCTTATATATTCGCCTTTTGTCCTGTGTCTGCAGATTTCCTTAAGATTTCATTTCTTCCCTTGTCTCCCCTGTTTCTGCCACTCTATTCTGGAGGCTTAGATTCTAATTATTATTTTTATCATAAAATAATTTCATGGATTAGATCTTGCTTTAGATAATTATTTTATATTTGCATTGTCAATAACCACCGACAAAAACTAGATCTATCTATTGTCCTGGTTGTATCACCCAGTATCAGTGCTTGATTTATTATTTGGTCAGTGGGGGCTTATCTCTGAGTACTTTTTTTTTAAGGACACATAGGTGGCAAGCCTGTGAATGTGTGAGAATATATTTCTGGTGCTGTAATACATAAAGGCAATTTGAAGGGTGCAGAATTCTTGGACTATGATTCATTACCCATGACTATGTGTGTGCATGTGCACGCATGTACATGTGTGAGAGTACTGTACTCAATTATCATAAGGATACAGTAAAATACAGAAATCTTTAGATGCAATTCAAAAATTTTCGACAAATAATTTACCTATGTAACCGTCAACCAGGTCAAGGTAGGAAATATTTCCACCACCACAGAATGTTCCCCTTGTGCTCTTTGTATTCATTCTTCAACCCCCACGATGTGTTCTGATAGTACTATAGTCCTGTTCCGTCTGTTCTTGCACGTAGTATCCGTTGAATTAATATACCAGTTTGCTTTTCCACTCTCCCCTAGAGGGACAGTTGGGTGGTTTCCAGTTTGGGGCTACCTTTCTCACTTTCTTTTTTGTGGACATCGGGTATGTATGTGGGAGCGGAATTGCTAGATCACAGAGACAGTTAATGTTTCCTTTTGTAAGGACCCATCAAAGAGTTTTCCAATGTGATTGGACCAATGCATACTAGTTCCACATCTTGAACGGCTCTTAAAATTGCCAGGGTTTCAAAAAATTGCTGTTTTTGGTTTTGTTTTGCTTTGCTTTGCTTTGCTTTGCTTTGTTCCAACCATTCTGATGGGTGTAGAGGGAGATCTCATTTGGGTTTTAATATGTGCTTCTCTGATGACTGGTATTATCCACCTTTTCATGTACTTATTGCTGGTCCTTTATTCTCTGGTTTAGTTTTCAGCAATACTTAGTCTTCAGTTCCCTGTTTCTACTGTGGTTTTTAATTTAGCAGTCATGTGTGTATCTCTTCAGTCTCTCCTAATCTCTTTCATGAAGGCCTCCAATGGTTTCTTAGACACGGCATTCCTTAGAGCTGTCTCAAGAACACAGATTAGACATTTGATGGTTTAGGGGCGCCTGGGTGGCTCAGTCAGTTGAGCATCCAACTTCACTCAGGTCATGATCTCAAGGTTCGTATGTTCGAGCCCTGCATCGGGCTCGGTGCTGACAGCTCAGAGCCTGCAGCCTGCTTCAGATTCTGTGTCTCCCTCTCTTTCTGCCCCTCCCCCATTCGTACTCTGTCTCTTTCTGTGTGTGTGTGTGTGTCTCAAAAATAAATAAACACTAAAAAAAAAAAAAAGGGAAAGAAAGAAACGTGACGGTTACTCTGAATCCTTTTGATCCTTTGATTACATGAGGATACGCTGTCCCATTCTTTTGGATACACCATCTTCTCCTATTTGCTCATTCTTTCTACACGAGCTTTGTGCTGATACAGTGCAGGGAACTAAATCTGGCTTTTCTAAGATGACCCATCTTGTTGATCCTTTGGGGTAGAAGTAAGAAGGGGAAAATCAAAGTTGTCACAGTGAAACATTTCTGGCTTGGGATCCCAGCCATCTGGGGGAGCTGGGTGGAGATTTGTACCTCAGGCAACCTCATCCGGGAGCTCAGCTATAGGTCAAATAGTATCCTTTCTCTGGTAGTGGTGGAATCAGGGAAGAGTTGAGGTAATGCCCTTAGTCCCTTGCCATGCCTGGCTTTCCTCCGTGGCAGCCGGCCATGGCAGCGCCATGGGCTTCCCCATAACATGGCGGCCCCTGTGCCCCCTTCCCGTTGGCACCAGCTGGATCAGCCGAGCTGCTTGTTACTTCCTGTTCCCGACTGTGATGTGCTCTGGGATCTCTCTTGCTCACTTGACAGTGACTTATTCTTTCACGCATGACCTTCCATGGATCTGTTTCCACTTCCCTCCAATTGAATCCCATCTATATTCTATTTTGCATCATTGATCTGAAGTCTTGGGGCCCGTGGATGCCGCTTCGCTGGTTCACAGCACCAGTAAAGGCTTTCCCCCTGGCTTTTATATTTCAGCACTAATTTCAAGAGATATCCTAAAGACGAACATAGACTTTGCTCCAAGAGCTATCAGCCAGCCCAGAAGTCCCTTGCTGTCCCCCGAAGCCACAGGAAGCTGGCATCTAATTAAATAGATATCAGACCTCACCTGATAACACAGTCATTGTATTTTATTACACAATCCAAGAACCTTCTTATTAAGTCCAAATTGCTCACATAACTGAGTGTACCGTAGATGTTTAATCATGGCCCAGGGCCTGTTTTTCTGCTCAAACCAAAGCACCTCCAGGTTTGGAGAAAGGGGAAGAGGAGTTATTATACTAAAGGCCCTGACGCTATGAAGGGCTTTTGTTTTTAAATGAGGGGCAGCCTGGGGCTGGCCTCTCCCTGGGAAATAGTTCCCCTCTTCCTTGAGCACCCCAACTAAGGTAACAGCCCGGGCTTCGGCAGAATTGTAAATCAAGAGGCTGAGCCAATATTCATCTCCTTCCGGGCACTGAGAAGCACTCCTAATGGCACCACAAAGTGCGTGCATTTAATATCCCATTCTACAGATGAAGAAAGTCAGGGCTCAGAACGGTCCAGTGGGGGCTCACACAGCCAGTGCGTGACCCAGCCAGGATTCAGATCCATATTTTATTTCCATTACTTCTCAGAGCAGACTGATGAGTTATGTATCATTATTTCCACTTTAAGGTGAGGCAACTGATGCCCCAAGGAATAAAACTGAGTGCCAAGCTCCCCCCACCCCAGCCCCAGTTTGGGCTCAGTGAGGGTGAGACTCAGCCCAGGCAGAGGGGTCTAGGGACCTGCAGGTGGTTCAGGATAGGGTGGATGATGGCCAAAGTCTCCAGCATGGCGGGAAGGGGGAGGGGGTGGCCCAGGAGGGAGAAAAAAGAACAAAGAAACCTGTGTGGGATGAGACAGAAGAGGCATCCACAGGATGAAGAGGGGCCGAGATAGGGCAGCTGTGAAAATCAAAGGAAGACGTTCTTTCATATGACTGGGGGTCATCAAAGCCAAAGCTCCCTTAGAAGGGGCACAGGGTAGAGGGGCTGGTCTGAGGCCTGATTCAGGAAGTCTGGGACCAGCTGGGAAATGTACATACCTAACACATCCCCCCTTGACATCCGTGCTGCTGCTCCAAGGACCCGCCTTGAGAACATGGCTACACCCCAGAGGCGTGGCTTTAGTGAGAGGAGGGAATGTTCGCATGGCTGGGGTTCAAGGTGCTCAGCCGGGTCTCTGAGCTTTTCCTCCTTTCTCTCCTGTCCCAGCCCTTCCTGGAGTCTCCCCCAGACCCTCCATTTATTTCTCGCTCTCTCTTTTGAATGGAGGTATGGTCCACGCCCAGCATGGTGCACTAATCTTAAAGGCACAGGCTTGGTGGAGTTTTACATGGATATGCACCTGCATACCCAGGTGTATAGCCATGCATCTGGATCAAGATGCAGAACATTTCCAGCGCACCTTGCAATCTCATTCATGAGCTCTCGGAATCAATAATCTAGAGGTAACTACGATTCTGGAAGGAACAGGGTCCTTCCTCTTGAACTTGATAGGATGGAAACACACAGAATGTTCTTTTTGTGCCATAAGCCCCTTCTTGATAGTTGGGCAGTGTGTGTTTTATCTCTCACTCCAAACAAACTCTGTCCAGAAAGCACGCGTTACTATACCATCCACAGCTCTCTTGTCTCTACAAGTTGCATCTCCTCAAGATCCTCTTACTGCTCATTGCCCTGGGCCAGACAGAGGTTTCTCTATTACCTGTTTCTATTCTCGAAACAGCTCTGTAGGGAAGGTGTTTCTATTCCTGCCATTTTACAGATGAGGTTCAGAGAGGTTAAGACGTTTGCCCCAAATCCCACAGCCTATAAGAAGCAGCCTCAGCCAGTTTGAACCCAGAGTCTGCCCTTGACCACTGGACAACCCTGCCTTCCCTCCCAATGAGCCCCATGACCTATGAGAGATGCCATCGATGTTGCTAGCTGACTAGGTGACATGACCCCCCTTGAGCAGCTGTCTTGCTGGTCTTTGGGACTGTAATGTTCAAAGAGCCTCGGACTACTTCCCAGGCGGTGAGTCAAAGTCAGACCAGCCCTCCTCATCGGGTGGTCACTGGATTCACGTCCCCAGTGGTCCAGCCTCAGCTTGACTCACACTTCAGCTGGCCAGTTTGGGAGGCTGAGTCCAGAGGCCCGGAGGTTGAGCTCACTGACAAATGTCCCCAGGAACCATCAAAAGGCGCACAAGCGCACTGCTTTTCCAGGCATCCGGGAGCCTTTCTGGATCCCCAGATGTGATCTTTATGTGGTATTTAAACCAGCCAAAGCACAAGGCTGCTTACATAGGTCATGGAAGGGACCTGTGAGACAAGTGAACAGCCAATAGCATTTATGCTAGCAAAAGAGATTTTTAAAAAAGGATGTCAAAAAAGGATCAATGTTTTCCCCTCGGTTTTTCGAAACAGGAGAGAGAGAGGGAGGCAGAGCTGGGGAACATGGGCCTAATTATAAACGAGGAGCGGCGTGAAGTTCATGATGACTCATTTTTTAAATTGGTGTTTGACAAGAACAAGAAAGAACTGAAATCAGGACAATTAGGAAGTAATGAAGAGATTAAAAAACAGAAGGGAAAGCAGGTAAGAAAATGAGCCTGGAAATGACTAAGGGTGTCTCGGGGCCAGGCTGGGGACGGGCGTCCCACAGGGGATCTGTCTACAGACAGAGTGGCCATCGTTCCCTCCTTCCAGATCCTTCTGTGGCTTCTCAGTGCACATCAGAGAAAATCTCCATGTTTCACCTTGACCTCCTGGTTCTAGTCTAAGTGACGAGCTCATGTCTTCCTATCCAGCCTCATCCCAAGCCATGCGGACCCTGCGCCTGTCCACATCAGGGGTCTGGCCTCCTCAAACATAACCTCAGGGCCTTTGCACATGTGCTCTCCTCTCCTGGAATACCCTGTCCCCACAAGAGGGGCAAGGGCACTCATTCTTGGCCTCCGAGTTTGTGTTTCAAGTCAGAGGAAATGTTCCCGAACACCTAGCTGAAGTAAGCTTCCCTGGCCGTTCTTGCTCACCGCACCCTGTGGCATTTCTTTGTGGCCTTTATTGTGGATCGCAATGAAAGCTTTTATTCATTTGCTTGCACGTATGCTGCCTAGTTTCTCCTCTGAACTATGAAAATGGAGACCATGGGTGTTTTATTTCCCAATATATGACCCAGCACAATAAAGGACCCATAGTAGAGTGCAAAAAGCAGCCACCTAGTGCTGTGGTTCTAAATCCGACTTCAGGCACAGTTGGATCTAGGAGGTTTCATCATCAGGGATCTTTCTTTGTTCACTTAGATCTGCTTTCCTCCGCTGTCTTCATTCTCAGCCAGGCACTGGCTTCTCCTCGAGGCAGGCTTTTATTCTACCAGAATAGCAACTCCAGTGGGAAAACAGCCTCTCTTTCCTAAGCACTTCAGAGTTGAGCCACTATTTACCCACTGGACAGGTCTTCAGACTTGACAGTCGAGCACCTACTATGTTCTAGGCACTGTTCTAAGAACTAAGGAGTCATCGCTATGCAAAATGGACAGAGTTCTCGTCCTCTTAGAGATTACATTCTAGCAGTGGACGCAGACAACATAGAAGTCAGGGTGGTAAGGCTTCAAAAATAATTGTCGCTGAGGGGGTTGGAGAGTGATGGGCAGAAGGGAGCGGATGTGTGGCACCTCTGAGTGCCCTGGCTGGAGCCACTGGCTCCTCAACCAATCTCACGGCAGTGAGAGGAAGGGGGAAATTGTTCCCCAAGAGGAAGAGGGGAAGATCCCACCCAGAAAATGGCAGATGCAGGCAGTCAGGCAAAGCACAGGAGATGCTTTCCTCCAACTGTGCCGGGTACGGGCTCAGGTACCCGGGAATCGGGATAGTATGCCTCCAACAGGTGCACACGGCATGGACTGCTCTGTGCCAGCTATTGCGGGGAGAGGCTCGGGGCACCGGATGAGAGAGGTCACTTCTGGCCCCATGGTTGAGGGTGGTGATTCTTCCCCGCAGGGTGGGGCAATGGTGTGGCAGCATCAACCAAGAGACACTAGAGTCCCCGCGTGTGTGTAAAGACCCGACTCAAGACAAATCAGAGCACGTTCTAGGAGGTCCCCATGATAATGTCCCTTTCAGTAAGAGAAACTTTCCGGAGCAGGCGAGAAGGACCTGGAATCTGTAAGCACCATCGCCCTATTTCAGCCACACTGTGCCCGATGCTGTGAACTCCCGGGTGGGAAGTGGTGGCCAGGACTTTATTTCTCTGCAAAATGTTTTTGCAGCCTTAACATCAGGCACACCCATGAAGGTGCATTGCCTTATCTGGTCTGCAGAAGCGTGAGAGCCAAGCATTGCAACATAGCGATACTAACCGAATATTGGCTCCGGAAAGGGTAACTCCCAGAAGTCATTGTGTTTTCTGGGAGGCAGCCAGAGCTTGGGTGGGGTTTGTTTTCAGCAATCTTTGGAGCGTTTTGGGGTTCCCTCATGTTATTGGGAAGTCATCGGAGGCTGCTGGATTTGTGACCAAGGGTTTAGAAATGTCATCTTGTCCTCAAGATGACCCTCTGGGACGAGTAACACCTGATTTTTATCTCAAATGTCAGCTCAGAATGTTCGGAAATGACTGCCTGGACCACCGCTTTGAGCACAGATACAGGCTCAGCAGGAAAGTGTGCTGCGATCCACTAGTAATGTCTGCCAGGGGCAAGGGAAGAGTGGGTGGCGTACCCAAGCCGGCCATTTACCAGCTATTACCTGATCACATGAGTAACATCGTGCATCCTGGTGAAAAATGCCCAACTAGAAATAGACGCAGAGCAGTAACAGAGGGACTGTCCCGAGGTCCCATGTCACAATGAGAAGCAGACTGAGTTCAGACCGCTGCTGGCTCCATGACTACGTCCTGTGTGACCTTGGGCAAGTCAGCTGCCTCTCACGGCCTTGGTTTCCTCATCTCATTATTACGGCAGTGACATCACTCCTATCAGGTAGTATTTTTTAAAGATTAAGTGGGATCATATATGCAAAATGATTCATTACGCTTTATATCTCTGCTTCTCGCCCTGTCCCCCTACCTAGAGCCATTCACCGTGGGGAAGGGAGAAGTCAGGAAGGGCAGGGAGAAGAGCCTGGAATAACTGGATAAGGAATGTGTGGAGGGGCTGATCTAGACAGGAACTGAGATTGGAATGGCTGGAAAGGAACAGAAAGTTTATTTTTAAAAAACCACCCCAAGGCCTCCTGAGAGATAAGAGCCCATCCAGCTGGCACACGGCCCCTGGAAAGGCTGTTGGGAGTCATGGTTAAGAGCATGAGTTTTGGAGCCAGACTAGGCAGGGTGGAAGCCCAGCTCCACCTCACCCTGGCTGTGCACTATCACCTCTCCGGTCTCAGTTCTCTCATCTGCAAAATGGGAACAGTGTAGGAGACTTCCTCACAGGGCGCCGGGGGGGCTCTGTCGGTTGAGCATCCGACTTCAGCTCAGGTCATGATCTCACGGTTTGTGGGTGCGAGTCCCATATCGGGCTTGCTGCTGTCAGTGCAGGGTCCGCTTCAGACCCTCTGTCTCCTCCTTTTCCCTGCCCCAACCCTCAACTTGTGCACATACACTCTATCAAAAATAAATAAACATTTATTTAAAAAATATTTTTTAACGTTTATTTATTTTTGAGAGACAGAGCATGAGCAGGGGAGGGGCAGAAAGAGAGGGAGACACAGAATCCAAAGCAGGCTCCAGGCTCCGAGCTGTCAGCACAGAGCCCAAAGCGGGGCTTGAACCCATGAACTCCAAGATCATGACCTGAGCCGAAGTCGGACGCCCAACCGACTAAGCCACCCAGGTGCCCCGATAAACATTTAAATAAATAAATAAATGAGGCCTATGGAAAGCGCCAGCACAGTCCCCGGCGCATAGTCTATACTGTGATAATCGTAGTCATAATTATTGCTATCATCACAGTTTAGCAACATTCGCTTCTCAGTGGCCTGGAAGTCCACCGCTAGGCTCCTTTCTTTCTGCCACATCATCACGCATGGGCCTGGGGAGGTAGAAGAAATGACCACAGAGGAGAATGCCTCCCGCTGCATCCAAGAGATGCGCCGTTGCCATGGTCTGGCCTGGAGGGCGTCCGAGGCTGCTGGGTGACCACACCATGCGGAGGCTTCTGAGTCCCATCCGGGCAGATGGCGTCTCCTGGGTCCTTCATTAATTATCACACAACAGAACATGGCTGCTTCCCACTCTGATGCCCTGTAATCAGCCAAGAACCCTCACAATTCGATATTGGGAAACAGTCAGCCCAGTTCACGGCCTCTGCAGCATCAATTAATGTGGACGTGGACATAAATTATGGGAAGCAGGGACGGACGCGGGGATGAGGTCACAGCAGCTGTGAACCTCTGGCTCCGATGTGATTCCCCCAGAACCGGGCTGGTAGTGGGGTGCTTCGCCCCTCAATCCCATGGGCGGGGCTGTTCGGGGCCTTCGGGGACCCAGAGCCGGAAGCCTGTGGCCGGGCCTCTGAGCTCAGGCCCATGAGGATGTGGGAGGAGCCCAGGTCGGCCAGCGCTCATCCAGGCCACGTCGGCCATCCCCCTGCCTCCGCTGTAGACAGGCCCTCCAAGGACAATGCCACAAAACCACTGACCTCCTGGGACTGGTCTCAGCTTAGGATGTCCCTCTGGGCAAGACAACACTGATGCCCTTCTCCAGCCCAGGCACAGGCTAAAGGTCCTTCCCGGGACAAGCAAGGGACGCCTTGGGGCCCATGTCCTGGAAGGCCCACCCCGATCTGTAGAGAAGCAAATGCTCAGAGGTCAGGCTAACTCTGACTTGAGTCCCAGCTTGGCCATGTAGCAGCTGTGTGACTGTGTACAGGTGTCTTAACCTGTCTGTGCCTCAGTTTTCACATTTGGAGAATGGGGATTTCAAAAACCCAGGTGGGCAGAGGGGTTTCACACAGTGTCTGGAGCACAGAGAGTACTTGGTCAGTGGGGTTTGCCCGAGTAATAGTTAACGGTTCACTTGCTAGTATCTCACAGGGTTTCAGAGCTTACAGAGCCCTTGAACCACAGTCTCCATGGATCCCCCAAAGGCTGGGAAAAGTAAGCAGACCAGGAGTCATCTCAAGGTGCTGCTGGGGAGGAGCCTACATCCCAGCTCGCTCACAAGGCTCTTGGCAGGCCCCTCGGCCTCACCTGACGTCCTGCGGAGCCCTCAGCCCCTCCCCATGTGCGCTTCTCCAAGGGGCTGCTCACGGCTTCCCCTGGGCAAGGGCTCCCAGGGCCCAGCGGGTGCTGAGTCACCCGGCTTCCGCTCTGCAGCCATCCTCTGACTGAATCCTAAGGCAAAGGCAGGAGAAGGCAAGGAGACTGAGCTTCTGTCTTTTTGGAACCTAGTCTCAGAAGAGGCATCCATCATTTTAGCTGGATTGTTAGAAGCAAGTCACACTCAAAGGGGGAGGCTTCACAGGGACGGGGATGTGACCCCAGGAGGCGGGGATCACTGGGGGCTCTGTGGGGGCCACCTGCCCCAGGGCGACAGCCAGCCAGGCACCAGGTTGACTGCTTTGCCAGCATCGCCCTATATAATCCCGATTTACGAGCAGATAAAAATTCTGCCCAGTCCTGCTGCTATCTCTGTTTTATAGGTGAGAAAGTTGAGGCTCGGAAGAATCAGGTCCCCAGCACTGAAATCAAGAGCGGCTAGAATTTGAACTGTGTTTTTGTCGTTGGCCTTTCACTCCACAGAGGTCAGGGCCACTGTCCTTTGCGATCCAGCCACAGACCGTCTGGGCTGCCCTGAACTTGGGAAGTTGAATATCTGACTAATGGGGTCAGGAAGCCGGCCTCCTGGCTGGTCGGGGGAACCTTGCAAATGAACCGTAATTCAGTAATGCAATTTCCTCGACCAGGGAAGTCTAAGGATTCTGGGCCGGGAGGAGCAAACGTCGTGCCCTGTCTGGCTTGGTCTCACTGGAGGCCTGAAAGTTACTGATGAATTGCAGCCAGCACTGTCTGCTCAGATGAAACTCAGGAGAGTGAAACTGATCCCATTGGGAGGAAATCGCCTTGGACCCTCAAAGATGGGGAGGCGCAGTGGCCTAGGCAAGGAGGCAGAGGGAAAGGGCCTGCTCACTCCCGATCCCAGCAAGCCCAGAGCAGCGCCGCCTTCCGGATGTGAGCAGCACTCATACCCCGCAGGGACGGGGAATCACACCCCAGCCACCCTCGCTCGCCATCCCACCTCTGGCATGATCTGATTGTGGGAGGCTGGGCCACGGACCCCTCAAAGCCCCGGTTTCCAGAACTGCAAAATGCTTCCATTTTGGAATTAGATTAGATGATCATCTAAGCTCACAGGACCACCGTGAGGGCCTGCAAAGCACCCCACGGGAAGCAGGTGCTGAGCAGATGGTGTCTCTTCTCGGCATGGTGTCTCTTCACCTGCCCCCCCAGAACTGTGTCATCACCATGCTTGTTTCCCTCGTGCCTGGCCCAGACTCAGCCCTTAATCACGTGGGGCTAACTGATTAGAGAATCAAGAAAAAATGTAATGTTGGAACAGGGTGGAGGTAGAAGGTGCACCTCCAAGAGTTGGGACCTTTTCTGAGCTGCAGAGCCGACATGAAGTGGGTTGGAAGCCCACAGGGAGCTTTGGTCAGATGAGTCGATAGCATGAACCCCCTGCTCGCAATCAGGGGTCCTTCAAACGCCTGGAGGCAACCCGAGCTGTAGCCAGGTGCGAGGCTGGCTTGGAGCAGCTCTTGTCTCTCCTCGAGAGGGCTCCCTCCCTAAGATCCAAAGCGGGACAGGGTCTAGTCCAGGCTGCCTGCCATCTGCCAGCTCTACCCTGGACCCTTCGGTATGATCTGTGGCCGTTCGCAACTGACTAGAAAACCTAAAATAATGTACTTGCTCTGTGACCTTGAGAGAAAGACTTGCCCTCTCTGGGCTTCAGAAAATGGGACCCATATCAACTCCTACAGAGCTGTAATAAGGACTTGAAGGGGACACAAGAATCACAGTGCCTGATGCAAATCCTCAGTTACTGGGACCTTCTCCATTTGCTATTAAGAGACGTGCTTCTTCAGAGTGATTCTGCAATCCTAAAGACGCCCTTGGGTCCCAAGGAATAATGCTAGGTGTATTTCTCTGGGAGCAGATCAAGGAGGAACAGGGTGCTGGGTGGCAGCTCACATGAGGGAGAGGGGACGGGGTCTTTCTGAAGGCTAACGGTAGGCTGGGGACAGGTAAGAGAGATCCAGGTGTCACCTTGACGCTTCTGAGTGTCTGCCGTGGATGCATCACGTGGAGGCTCACAGACATTTTGGTGTTGGCCGAGGGGACAAAGAGACTGCCCATCATAGCTCAGTACTCTAGGGAGAAGCAGTGACAGAGGAGAGCAGGCATAGGGCAGAGACGCTTTCGGTGCTCATTAGAGCCCTTAGCACCCAGGGGATGGAAAGGGTGTGTGTGTGTGTGTGTGTGTGTGTGTGTGTGTGTGTGTCAGAGAGAGAGAGAGAGAGAGAGGGGCACCGGAAGAGACTTCTCATCGGCCAGGAGGGCTGCCGGCCGAGTTTGGGGGCTGCAGATGGTCAGATATTAAATTCTGCTCTGCCTCCCATCTGGTGGCTGCGCTGGCTGGCCGGGGGAACTCCCCAGAGGACAGCTCTGGGTTCTGGACGAGCCACTCTGCCCCGACCCGACCCTCCAGTGACCCTCAGCCAGGGCTGTGCACAGCTAATCAGGAGAGTCCTCCTGCTCCTGCCAAGCGCCCCCCCGACTCCCCTGCAAGGCAGCCACCTCTGCTCTCACCTCAGAATCTGCTCGTCCAGAGCAGGGGTTGGCATCAGAGTCACCAGGTTTTGATGGTGTTCTGGTTCCACTGGGCATTCACCTGGACCTCTCTGAGCCTCTGTTTCCTCCTCCATGACCCCGATTACACAGGGCCATTGGAAGGACAAAATTGAGGGTCTCTCAACCTTGATGCTGCTGATCTCTCGGGCTGGGTCACTTTTGTGGTGAGGGGCTGTCCTGTGCTTTGTCGTGTGTCCAGCAGCATCCTTGGTCCATCCTTGACCTCAAGCCTCGAGATGCCCCGACTTGTGGCCACCAAAACTGTCTCCAGACATTGCCAAATGTCCCCTCGGGGTCAGTGTTGTCCCTGCCAAAAATCACTCCCGTGGCAGAACACTTGAAAGCCTGAGGCTAGCCCAGACCAGGGTGCTCAGAACATTTCTGACCACCCGGTAAATGCTCAACAAATGTTAGCTCTGACTATCGTCTTGCCGAAGGACCTTTGAGTCCTTTGAAAGCAGGTTTAAACAAAAAATTTTTTATGTTTATTTTTGAGAGAGAGAGAAACAGAGCATGAGCAAGGCAGGGAAATACAGAATCTGAAGCAGGCTCCGCGCTGTCAGCACAGAGCCAGACGCGGGGCTCGAACTCACGAGATGTGAGATCATGACCTGAGCCAAAGTCAGATGCTTAACCAACTGAGCCTCCCAGGCGTCCCTGAAAGCAGGTTTTAAAGTCTGTGGTTCAACATGCGTACATCAAGCAGGTACAGAGAGCCGTAGGCCAGCCTGGGATGGATACATATGTGGACCCAGTTTAAGTAGGTAAGAGAGAAGGACCAGGGGATCGAAGGGGGAGGGAGGACACAACAAACACACACATGTTCTCGTCACCGTCACCTGGTAGTTTTCTAGCACCGCTATTGTCCTTATTATGATCACTTCACGTTTATGGACCACTTACTCTGTTCCAGGCAGTGTTCTAAGAACTTGAAACATTATCTCGCGTAATCAGCCAGACGACCCTAGGAGGTCACTTCTCTGATTACGTCTGTTGTGGGAAGAGATGAAAGTATTTCAGCAACTGGCCTGAGGGATTTCCACAGGGTCCCCCAGAACTCTGTGCAGGGAAGGGTCACCCAGCTGGCAGGTCAGGAAAGAGGGGCTGATACCTGAGCTGGGTCCCATGCCTTTCATAGACTCTCTCTCAAGGAAAGGAAGGAGGGAGGAGAGGTCCAGGCGGTCAGTGGGTACAGTCTGGATAAGGCTCTGAGGCTGGAAAAGTCAGCTTTCATTCCGCAAGAGAGCCAACTTGTGGGGGAAAGATGTGCAGAAAAAGGGGCAGTAGCAGCCCCCCTCTGCCTCTCCCTGGGCCTCTGCCCCAGCTCTGGCTGTGCCTGGTGGGCAGGACGCCCCTCCTGGGCCTCCGGTAGCCACACCCGTTCCCTACTGAGCCTCGTGATGCACGGAAGTGTTGGGACCTGCTGGGCTGGGGTGACTGATGGTCCCGGGCTGCCCAGGACTCAGGGGGTTCCCAGGATGTGGAACTTTCTGTGCCTCACCAGGACAATCCTGGGCGAACCAGCAAGGTCGGCCTCCCTACCCGCGGCCCCTTTCCCGGCCCTGTACACATGCCACCCTGGGCTTCTGCCCACGAATCGGCCCCACTTTTCCCCCAGCCAGCCCTCTAAGCCCCCCTGGGCCAGGCAGTCCGACAGCTGCTTCCCAGCTGCTTGGCAAAGCCCACCTTCTCTGTGAGTGGGAGAACGCGAGAGCAGCCATGGACGCCCAGAGAAGGGAAGGGACTTGCTCGGGGCCACCCAGGAGCCAGCAGCAGACCTGGGACTGGAAGCCAGGTCTTCTGGAAAAGCAGAAGAATTTCCATTCAAACGTAAAGGAGAATAATGGTAATAACAGGTTTCTCAAGCTCCTGGCACATCCCGGCCCCACACTGATACTTCACCGGCAGCACAGCCCTGAAGGCCCATCCTGACCCCGGAAGTCTTTGCTCATCAAGATCCTTCTTACAGACGGGGAAACTGAGACACATATGTTAAATGACTGGGGCAAGATTCAGAGCCAGGAAGCCAGACACCACAGCCAGAGGAGGTGACCATTACTGTGGACAATGAGACCCTTGCAAAGTAGTGCAGTGCGCAACACACACACACACGTCCACACACCCCTTTCTGGGTCTTTTGTCCCATGGGACACGTCCTGACACCGGAATAGTCACATCCTGAATGAGGGGGGCTCTACTTGAGGACCCCCAGAAGGGCACCATGCTTACCTTCAATAATGACTTGCTAATGGTGGTGTTTCCAGCACTCCGGTGGCTTGAACAATGGTGGACAGGGAAAAGGGCCTCTCCTTCCCACCTTTGTGGGAACCAGTAACTCTTTTTGTAACCCCAGGGCCCTGATGGATCGCGGCAGAGAACAGGAGGCGGAGGTGAAGGAGAGATGGCATTCATTCAGAACTCTTTATTTGCAACCCCGTTAGGCATCAGAGAGCAGACCAGTCATGAACATGACACAGAGACAGAGAGGCAGCCAGGGAACCAGAGGACTGTGGTCTATGCCAGGTTAGAGATGAGCCCAGGGGGGTCAGAACCACAGAGGGGGCACTCACCCCAGTCTCTAGAGGTAAGAGAGGTCTCCTGGAGGAAGCGATATCTCCGCTGAGATCTGAAGGAGAAGTAGAGTTTATCCAGGTAAAAAAGGTTAGGCAGGTATTTCAGGCATAAAGAAGAACTTGTGCAAAGGCCCAGGGGTAGAAGACAATGGCCTATGCTGGCGATTGTCAGTCACTTTATTCTCTATTTGGCCAAAGTCTAGGTCATGAGGGGGTCAAGGGGAGAAGAAAGGCTGGAGAGGTAGGCAAGGGATCAGATCAGATAGGGATCTGTAGTTCATTTTATCTTGAGGGCAACAGAAGACCATTGATGGGCTTGGAGTAAAGGCATGGCAGCATTGATTATGATTGTGTCTCAGAATATCAGTCACCGCTCTGAGGAGAATGAATTGGATAGATGGGGTGAAGCTAGTGTAGACGTGGGGTTGTATCTTCTTAACTCTCTGATTATCTTTAGTAAATGGATAAATGGATGGCAGGAATGGAGGATGGAAAGAGGGAGGGAGGGAGGGAAGGAAGGAAGGAAATGAATGAATGGATCTCGTAAAACAAATGAATAAGGTTCAAGAAGGAAATATTTCAACATGGAATGGGAGAGAATTTTGTTTATAACAATCAGAATGGCCCAAGGATGGAAAGAGCTGCCTTAGGAGGCCATGGGTGCTCTGGTCCAGGGGATGTTGAAGCACAGAGTGACACAGGACTCAGTATCACAGGGGTGAACAGCAGCATTGGCATCTTACTTTGTATAGAACTTCCCATTTCTAGAACAGGTTCACCTACTTTGTCTCTTTTACTTGCCATAACCGTCATGTATCTTGACTAGCATCCTGAATATTATTTCCTTTTCACAGAGGAGGAAATTCAGATTCACTGAAGTTAAGTGACTTTTCCAACTAGCAAGAAGTAGAACTTTCCCTGGAAGCCTTCTCACGCCTATTCCCCTGCTCTTTCCAGAGAGACCCAACTGACTTCTAAAGTTGCTTCTAACCCTGAAATGATGGATTTCTTGGTAGAAGACATTTCTGCCCTTTCAGAACTGCACTCACGATAGAAAATATCGTTTTCTATCAGCTCCAATTCAGAAAGCTGATTCGTCAGGACAGGCAGAGTAGCACAGTGGACATAGGGCAGGTTGGGAGTCATGAAACTGCCTCCTGCTGGCTCTGTGGCTTTGGGCAAGTTACCTTAGCTCTCTGAGCCTCAATTTCATCTATAAAATGAGGGTTATTAATACCATTTTCGCAGGGTTATTGAGAGACAAAGTATATAAAGGGCTGTATTGGTCAGGATTCTTTGTTTGTTTGTTTGTTTGTTTGTCTTTGAGAGAGAGAGAGCAAGAGAGGGGCAGAGAGGTGGGGTTACAGATGATCTGAAGTGGGCTCTGCACTGACTTCCCATTGTGGGGCTCGGATTCATGAACCGTGAGATCAGGACCTGAGCCAAAGTTGGGTGTTTAACCAACTGAGCACCCAGGTGCCCCGGTTAGGATTCTTTCGGTTGTAAGTGACAGAAACGCAACCCCAGGCAGACAAAAAGGGAATGTATTGTGTCCCTCGTTCCCTCTGTTCCCTGCTTGTCTCTTCTTCTCTTGCAAGGGAGCCCCCAGTCTCCTCCCACGGATGAGCCCCTCCCAAATGGCATCGACAGTACCCGGCTCAGCAGAGAGCCAGAGGCTCCTTCACCTAGTGACGGTGTACCAGCCCCAGGGAAAGCCCTCGATTGGTCCTGCTTAGTCACATGCTCACTCTTCAGACCAATCACTTTGGGAGAAGGGAATGAGGTACTATGATTGGCCGCACCTTAGTCCTGTACTCACCGCCATGGCCAGGAAAGTAGGCTACATTATGAAAGTTTACTAAAACCCGTTACAAACACCCAGGGCAGTGTCTGGAATGTAGTAGCTGCTCATTAAATGGGAATGAGATTGGTGCCATTTCCTGGGGGAAGTCAGTCCACTTCCTGGAGCTACGGCTTAAAATCTCGGCAAAATTATAGCAGGGAGAGAAGGTCAGCTACATAGACCTTATTTTTTTTAATGTTTATTTATTTTCTGAGGCAGAGAGAGGCAGAGCATGAGTGGGGGAGGGGCAGAGAGAGAGGGAGACACAGAATTCGAAGCAGGCTCCAGGCTCTAGGCTCTGAGCTGTCAGCACAGAGCCGGATGCGGGGCTCGAGCCCACCAACAGTGAGATCATGACCTGAGCCGAAGTCGGACGCTTAACTGACTGAGCCACCCAGGCGTCCCCTACGTAGTAGACCTTGTTACCGTTAAGTTCATGTTCACCTCCATGGAGATCCTATAGGTCGCCTCTGTAAAGAATAACTTACACGTAGTAGAACAAAAATGGGGGTCTGGGGAGACAGTGGGCCACTCACTAAGGGTTCCCACACCCTGAAGCATGCAAACTTGCTCCTGCGGCTGTTACTCCTTTATCTGCCCAGTCCCTTTCATTCGTTACTTTATTCAATGATACTTCCGTGCAGCTTCTCAGGCCTGAGAACTCAGCAGTGAACAAGAAGTGAACACAACCCCCACACTCAAAGTCTAGCTGGCGCTCTGTCACAATTTATCTTCACTCATTTCCTCGCCTGTTGATAAGCTTTCAGTGTCTACCTCACCAATGAGGGGATAAAAAGAACCACCAAGTACGGTTCACAGTTTAACATGGCTGCATCCAAGAACGTGTGTCGGCTTAGTCACAGTTCCACAATGATTTTATCTCTTTCCCCTTGGGGAATTTCTTAGGAAGGAGGCACATGTCCATTCCACAGCTCCCTGAGGCTTTCAAGCTGGTTCCAAGCCCAGGCATCAAATACACAAGGTGCATGTTCTTTGGGCCACAGAACACTCTCTAGATATAATTCGTTGCCAGCATTTAAAACTCAGTAGGTTTCTAAAGTCTGAATCCCAGGCTTCTCTTGAGAAGCCAAATAGACCTAGTGACAGTGGACGCATGTTCCACATAGAAACGATTGGGGGGACACACATGGTGTCCACCGCTTTAGATAAGACCCGTCCTCTCCCATTCTTGAGGGTCCCCACATGGTGCATGTTTCTGAGTCGTGATGCATTAACTGGCCGGTTCCCGCAGGCATTTGACAAAGTCTGCTCTCCTGGGGGTGGAGACCACTGGGCGAAAGTGTCAGCTTTGCCAGGAGTCTCTGCCGAGTCACACTTCCCCCGAGCCTGCCGTTCCGTCTGCGGCAGCTCCTCCAAAGCCCCCGTGGAGCAAAAGACATTTAGTCTGGGGAGAGGGACAAGTGGCCTTATCCAGAGGCAGGTGAAGCCCAGACTTGCCTTTGTCACACTCTGTTTTCAAAACCCAGCCTGTGAGGTGAAGCCACTTGAGGGAATAAAAGGCGGCGATTCAAGTGGTTTTCACTGCATCAAAGATGAGTGAGTGTTTTACCCAATGTGGCAGGAAGGCAGTTTTAAACATCGTCAGAATTACCTTCATTCAGCCTTTGAATGGCTGGATTCTCAGACTTTCTGAGCTCAGAGAGCCTCTTCAATGGGCAGATGAGAGCCGAGCAAGAAGCGGATGGTTCTTTGGCTTGCTCTCAGGTTGGGGAGGGGCGCTAATCACTTTGGGGTGATTGGTGCCCATGGACTTCCAAACGCTAACTAGAAGTAAAGAAGAAATGATTCACGTTCTGATTCAGAGAGTGTTTATTAAGTACCTACTATGCACTTCAAAATCTGTCTACAAGACAAATCCCTAAATGGCGTCACCAGCTTAGACCGCTTTTGAATCTTCGTACCTTTCTACTTGACATCGCCATTTGAATGTCTCCCAGATTGCAAACATCCGTGTTCTAAATGCAGCTCTTTACCTGCCCCACAATGCCCACCCAGGTGACTCTCACATCTTCCCGGCTCAAGAAATATCAACTTCATCTCCAGGGCTGCTTAAGCTAAAACTTCCAAGTTGTTCTTGATCTTTCTCACTCATCCTCAGCAGCCAATTCTTCACTAAGTCCTGATGGTTCTTTCTCCTCACTGGCCTGTTCGTTGGTGATTTAAGGTAGTGCTATCTTCTCTGAGAGATAGACCCCACAATCTCAGGGGATCAATAGAATAGAAAGGTATTCTTAGGTCAAATAAAGTCGAATTGAGGATCCGGATGATGATACGGGGACCCAGGGAGCTCTTATCTGATGACTCTACCATCCCTTTAGGTATTGCTTCCAACCAAAGGACAGAGAAAAAGAGAAGGCAGGGAAGACACACCTGATTTTAGCTCCTTGAGCCCAGAAGCGAAGCCATCACTTTCATTGGTGAGAACCGGTCACATGACCTCATCTAGATGCAAGGACCCTGGGAAATGTAGTCTCTGGCTGGGTAGCTCCTTCCCAGCCACAACATTAGGCTATGGAAATGGAGAGCCGGCCATTGCCTCAGTTCCGTGCCACTTCCCCCATCTAAGCCACTGTCATGTGTCACTTGGGTGAAAAACAGTCCCCTTCTGGTCTCTGACTTCATTCCTATCACTTTCCTAGTCTGTTCCTCACGTACCAGCCACAGTATTGCTTCAAACCATATATTACACCATCCTTGTCACTCCCCACACTCAGAATAAAACACAAACCCTTGCCACGGCGCACAGAGCTTATTAGTCTGGTCCCTGAGACCTTTCCCGCTTCATCGTCTACTCCCCCCTCACTCCTGTTTCCTCCAACAACCACCCTTATCACTGACCTGCTCTGTTATCTGCTCTTGGGTCATCTTTCCAAACGGCTGATCTTTATCTTCCAAGACTCAGCTCAAACATTAGCCATTTCCTCAGAGGGGACTTTTCAGTAAAAATGAGACCCTTCAGAGGGCTGGTTGAGTATTAGTGTGGTTCCTTGTTCATGTCCTTTTCCCCACATAGTCTATACGCTCCCAGAGACTAAGAGTAGTTATCTGTTCTCTTGACTGCTGTGTCCCCAGCACCTAGCACATTTCCAGGCACCTATGTGTTGAATGAGTGAATGAATGAATGAATAAATGATGTCATCCACTCCCTGGCACACCTTAATGTGGCAGGCTCCATTCCCATTCCCATTTCACAGATGAGAAGATAAGGCTCAGAGACAGGAAGTGGTTTTTCCTAAGGGCACACAGCAAGGAAGTAGAGAATCAAGCTCAGAGTTCTTCCTAGCTGGGTCTCTTCTTAGCAATCCTATTTGGAGGTACTTTGGGAAACTTCTCTTTGTCTTCTCCCAGACCCTCCATTCTCTTCCCATTTCCCAAGACCCTGAGAAACTCACCACTCCTTCCCGTCTCCCCTGGGTCCTAGGCAGGTACGGATCGTGGCAGACACCTCTCCTGTATCAGTCAGGGCCCTGGCAAGAGAGGGATGCACACTCAAACTGTGTAATCAAAGAGAGACTAATGAAGAGTCTGTTTATGAAGGTGTGGTCATGGTCGAGAGAAGCCAACAAGGCGCGTACAGGACTGAGGTCCATGGCGATCCTCATAGAGCGAGAGGAGGGAGCAGCTAGCTGAACCTGGAGAGTGAGCTATGTGAAAGAGCTGTCTTTAACAGAGGGACATAGCCACTGCTCCCCCAGCGCACAGGGAAGGACCCAGAAGGGAATAAACCCAACCTCACTGTCCTCCCAACTCCCACTGTTCTGCCCATGCTTTCCATTGGCTGAACCAACCAGAAGCTAGAGGCAAGGGGCTCTGCTGGTTGGGTCAGCCTGCAAGGGAACCAAGAGAGATGCAAAGGGGTGGGGTGTGGGGTGACTAGTCCATGGGACTTTCAGGTTGAAAGATAAGAGGTTGCACCATCCATTAGGGCCCTTTGGTTTCAAACACCAAATGACTCTGGCAAAACTCTAGCAAAACCAAGAATGTATTGGAGGGATTCAGGTACCTCTAAGATTTCAAGAAAAAGCTGAAAAGCTGAGCTTCAGGGGTAGGAACTCGCACTCCAGGAGTGTACCTGAAGGGGGAGGGGAGCTCCCCAAAGAAAACTGAGGTGCAGAAGAAAGGATGCAAGTGCTGGGCCCACACACACACACACACACACACACAAGATGTCCTCACAAGACTCACTGCCACCAAAAAGAAAACAAAACCAAGTCAGCTAAGAAGCTAATGCCTCATCAATCCTCAGAAGGATCACTCATTGGTACCTAATCAACATTTGTACGTTAGAAGAATACATGAACCAAGGAATGCTAAAGAATGTGAGCTTTACCCAGAATGCACCGGAGATGCTGGAGTGCTTCAAGCTCAGGAGGTGGCCTGGTCAGATTTGCATTTTGGAAAGGTGTCTCTGACTTGGGTGGGGAGACTGGACCACAGTGGGCAGGGAAGCCCGTTAGGGCTGATGGGAGGCCCGAGGCAAGGAAGATGGCTACTCAGACTGGAGAGCGGTCATAGAGAAGGAAAGATAGAGTTTGAGGGTTGGGGGCACAGTCGGAGCCTTTGAGACAGTATACCCATGACAGTTGATCTAGCTGCTAAATGCAGTCGAGAGCCCCATCAGTGGGCCTGGATTGGGCAGCCGCAGCCTCGGTGAGGGGATGAGCAGGTGCCATGAGCAGGTGCAGTGGCTACAGTCACCTCTAACCCCCCATAGCGTGGACTCCCCCAGCCAATCCCATGAACCAATATGAATATCCTCTATCTGCCAGGATGATAGAGACCCAGTCACCGTGCCCAGGGATCTTCTGTTCTGTCGGCACAGGGAGATGGGCACAAGGAGAACCTTGCCACCCGAAGAAGGACTAGGGGACCACACAGAATCACCCGGCAGGTGCCCATACTCTGTGTATGACATTTCCAGGGAGTATGGTACAACCCAGAATTAGACTAGGGCTCCAGACACTTGACCTGCCTCCAGATAAATCCTGAGCCTCACAAAATTAGGCAGGGGGTTAAATCTGCATTCGACAAATGCAACCTCCCTGGGGTTCCAGAACCTGCCATCCCTTCTGGGTCTTTGCATATTTCTGGAGTTCCTCCCCCTTTCCCTGCTCCCCTCCTCCCTTCCCTGGGCCAACACTAATCTTCTCCAGACTTGAGCTTGGAAGGTACACCCATGTCCTTTCTTTGTCCCAGGCTGGGTAGGCCTCCTTCCTGCTCCCGCCACCACCTCCCATGATTGCCCACAATGCACTGCCTTGTCATTGTGCGACCTTGAGCAGTTCCTTAGCCTTCTCCAAGCCTCCCTTTCCTCCCCCTGGAAACCAAGGTCATAATCGGAGCCTCCTAACAGAGTCTTTGCGAGCCTTAAATGGTGTGGCTCTTAGAATGCACCTAGGATGGCGCACAAAACAGAGCAAGCGGGCAGTCAGTGTGAGCTGGTGCTGCCTCAGCCACTTCTCCTTCAGGAGACTTCCTGCAGAATCTGCTGCAGACCTTGGCTTTCCAGAGCTGTGGGATCTTCCCAGGACCTCAGATGGCCCCTTATTGATTCTGGCAGGACTCCTACTAGAACTGATCAAATGTCACGGCTGCCTTCCTCTCAGGGGTGTGCATTGGCCCAAGAACTGTGTGCGGGGGGGACCTAATAGATTTCTGAATGAAATCATGGATATCTCTCCGGTGGCATCAACTCAGAGAGGGGTGAGCAGTCCTGGAAGGGCTCAGAAAAGCCTTCTCTTGTATACTGAATGATGGGGTCTCGGAGTGATGGTGGGGTCCGGAGCTGACGGCCACGAAAGATACTTGAGACGTCTTTGGTGCAAAAAAAAGTGATTTTATTAAAGCACGGGGACAGGACCTGTGGACAGAAAGAGCTGCACTGGGGTTGTGAGGAGTGACTTGTCATATACTATGGAATTGGGGGAGATAAAGTCAAGAGGAAGTTTCTTTTTTTTTTAATTTTTTAATGTTTATTTATTTTTGAGAGAGAGAGAGGCAGAAAGAGAAGGAGACACAGAATCCATAGTGGACTCCAGACTCTGAGCTGTCAACACAGAACACGATGAGGCTCGAACTCACGAACAGTAAGACCATGACCTGAGCCTGAGATCATGACCTGAGCTGAAGTCAGATGCTCAACAGACAGAGCCATCCAGGAGCCCCCAGAGGAAGTTTCTTAAAGGGATTTTTGTATGCTGAAGAAGACTGAGGCCTAGCTATTTTCAAGCTAAGGTGGTTTTTCCCTCTAGCAAAGTATTATTATTTAAGACAGCGGGGAGTTTCTGGAGATTAGGCTATTGATAAGATTGCTTTTTCCTATAACTTACTAAGATATTTGTAAACTGATGGAGACCGTGTCTTCAATGACTGATTTCCTATCCGTTAACCATTTGTTTTTCTCTTTCCTTTGTTCTTGGGCAGACAGGAGTGTCCGAGGGATATCACACATATCCACTTGTGGGTGGGGGGTGGGTATCCTATGCTAGCTTGCACTTGGCCCTCAGTTTCCCTCAAGTTCCTTCATCGCTGAAGGTGCTACCTCTCCTGTGGTATTACTCATTGGTTACATAAGTAAAGGTTTTACTTCCTGTATTCATCCACCATTTATTGAACACCAACTGTATGCACGTCCTCCAAGAGGTCTTCTCTGCCACCTTACCTACAATTACCCCCTACCCAGTCCCCTCTCTGCCCCCTTGACCTGCTGTTTCTGTCATAGGATTTATCCCAGTGTGATCATCATAGTCCTTGTTTCCTTGTAGATTTATATGTTGTTTGTGCCTTTACTGATTTTGTGGTCAGTCTCCCTGATCAGAGTGTCAGCCTCACGAGGGCCAAGATTGACTGCTTTGCTCACTGTTATGTCCCCACAGCCTCGAACACACAGGGAGTGCTCCCTGAATATTTATCAGATGAATACATGCCAAGGACTGGACCAGGGATTTTGCAAGGGGGAAAAATAATGGAACAATAAGATGTGGATTCTGGCTTCAGGATTCTTATTTGTTGAGTGGTCAAGAAAAAAACCATTACAATTCTGGATAGAATTGAGTGTATTCAAAGAGAGAGACCTTACCATTCCCTGAAGGCAAGGGAAGAGAGATGGGTAAGAGACTCCTAGACTGACCACAGTTAATTCTTCACTGTCCGTTTCCTCTCCTGGCCTGACTATAGATTCTAAACTAACAGCAGGGACCATGTCTGTCCAGTTCATCATTAATCAGGCGCAGGATGGAATGTGGCACATAGCAGTTCAGTCAATGTCTTCTTTCACTTTCAGTTGGGAGATTGAGACTCGGGTTGGAGGGATTTCTTTGGGAGACGATCCCAGAAAAGTATGTTATCATGCAAGTTACCATGGCGGGAAACCAGAGCTGAATCTGCAGGGGGGTCTTTGGAGCCAGTGTAGACCACATACCTCAGAGTCTCCCTACTCAAGGGGACTTATGTCCCAACTCCTGTCAGGCAGTGGTTGAAGGCTTCCCAAGGTGGGGGGGCGGGGAGGGTGGTATGCTAATTCCCCAACATTTCTTCTGCCGAAGAGTAAAGGTTCTTTGAGCTAGAGTTTGGATCAGTATGTGTGAGAATTGTAATGCCAAGGAGATACGGGTGGGGCACTGCTGGAAGGTGCTACAGTAAATATTTACTGAGTGAATCAATAAATGAGTGAATGGAGGTCAGCTGGATGCTTGCTACATGCCAGGTGCCTTGTAGCTATTTGTTAATGTGATTTTCAAAGCCTTTGAAAGACAGGTAGACACTGGGACTCAGAGAGGCTAGGTAACTTGCTCAAGACACACAGCAAGCAAGAAACAGAGCTTAGATTTGGCCCCATCTTGTCTAGTTCCATGCCCACTCTCTGTCTTTCATAATGTCAGCTGGTGGGATACAATAGCAGTGTGGATACTCTGGGCTAGAAAATTCAGGAAGGGTCACTGCCTGTCTCATTCCTCTTGTTTATCTGACTTCTTTTTGGTTCCAGGTGTGGGTCAGCACAGCTTTGTCCCAAAGTCCAGCCGATGGACCCCCTTGCCCTGAGGTCACCATAACCCTCCAGGGCTTCACTTCAGCCAAAACTCCCCACTTAGGATTGGTGGGCGTTGGAGGCCAGTAGATCTGGGTTCAAATTCTGGAGCTGCCACTACTGAGCTATGTGTCCTTGAGCAAGTCATTCTACCTCTCTGTGCCCCTGTTTCTCCCAAAAGAAGGTCAGCAAGACCTAGCTTGCAAGGTGGCTGTGAAGATTAAGAAGGATTAGCATGGCCCATAGTAAGTCTCAAGAAATGGTAACTATGGTGATCTCCAAGAAGTGATGCTTACCTTACTTGTCACTTGCTACCCCACCTTCCTGTACCCCGAACTGCCTCTTCAGTATCAGACGCCAACATGTAGGATTTAATTGCACAGACCCTGGAACTAGTCTTCCTGGGTTCACATCTTGGCTCTTCCACTTAGCAAGTGAGCAAGAGCTAAGGTATAGAGTATTAGGTACAGAGTACAAGGTATAGGTATTAGGAAGGCTCATATGCTACCATGTGTCTATCCAAGTATTTACTACCATCATTCTTCTTGTTATTGTCATCATTAATATTATCTAAAAGTCCTCCCATGAGTCAGCAAAATATAGTTAAACACCTACTGTGTGCCAAACACTAGATGCAGCCCTGGGGCCCAAGACATGAAGAAAACAGGGTCCCTGCCCCGAAGGAGCACTGGATCAGATAGGGAAGCAGAGCCAGAGAACAGAGAACACAGAGCAAACTGATCAGCACTGGGACAGTGGGAGGGCCAGAAGAGCATTGGCATCACACCCAGTGAAATGCCAAAGCATCCAGACACTTCCCTGTGGACCCTCAGACACAGCTGTCTCTGAACACCCTGCTATCCCCTCTGTCCATACCTCTCACTCTGCCCCAAAGCTCCCACTTCCTGCCCTACACCATGGCTAGAGCTCTTGATGAATCTTTATGCTTCTCCTTGACAACCCAGCCAAAAGCCTTTCAAGGCTGGGGCAGTATCTTAAGTTTCTTTTCTATGCCTTGAAGTAGCCAACACACAATGCTGCCACAGTTTTATGGATGCTGGCAGGAGACACGAGATCCCTGGGTCAGAGATACCAAATTTTATTGCTCCCAGCGATAGTAGTGACCAGGGTATCAACATTTGTGCCAGTGGCCCAAACCCCAGTTCCCAGTGGGCAACATGAAGAGAACCAGGTGTTGTAGTTTGGATTACAGGAGAGGAATCCCAAATTTAGAGAAATGGAATCATTTATAATGGGAGTAAGCAAACTTAAGGGAGTCAGTATCTTTATTTTAAATTTTTTAAATGCTTGTTTATTTTTGAGAGAGAGAGAGAGTTGGGAGGAGAGGCAGGGAAAGAGGGAGACACAGAATCTGAAGCAGGGTCCAGGCTCTGACCTGTCAGCACAGAGCCCAACATGGGGCTGGAACCCATGAATTGAATTGGAACCCATGAATTGAGCCAAAGTCAAAAGTTCAACTAACTGAGCCATCCAAGCATCCCTGGGAGTCACTATCTTTATTATATAGGACAGTAGGCATGCCTGTCTTTTGCTCTAAAAGGAGATACTATTTCTATTTTTCAAAGCTGTTACACAAACATCTTGAAAAGAGTCTGGAAGAAAGGCAATCAGTGCCTCTGCTGGCAAGACTTGCAGACATGAATAAGATAGGTGGTCTCCCAACAAATATAGATGGATGGATGGATGGATGGATGGATGGATGGATGGATGGATGGATGGATTGGTGGATGGGTGGGTGGGTGGATGGGTGGGTGGATGGATGGATGGATGGATGGATTGGTGGATAGATGATTGAATTTGTGGATGAATGGATGGATGGATGATTGGATTGGTGGATGGATGGATGGATGGATGGATGGATTGGTGGATGGATGGATGGATGGATGGATGGATGGATGGATAGATGGATGGATGGACTGGTGGATGGACAGATGGATAGAGGGATGGATTGGTGGATGGATGATTGTATTGGTGGATGGATGAATAAGTAGGTGCGTGAGTGGGTGGATAGATGGGCATGAAGATTAAAAACAGAAATTCCTAGAAGTCATAAGTGCTTCAGGGGTTCCCTGGAGGAGGACAGTGCAGCCAAGGGTCTTGCCTCCTCTCCAGTGATTTCTCAGGAGTTCTTCCTTCACTTATTTTATATATTGGCTCTGCATCCAATTCCATTTGGAATTCAAAAATATACATATTGCCACAGCTAAAACAAGTTTGGAAATCATTGGTGTAAAAAAGTAATCCTCGAACTTAAAAATGTGTCAGGATCACTGGAGGTTTGTTGAAACCCAGACTGCCAGAGCCCACCCCCAGAGCTGCTGATTGAGGACTTTTGTAGAGAAACTGTCCTGATTCTTCCATGCAGCACAGCTCAGTTACTGAGGGCCCGAGATGTGCTAGAAACTGCTAGGCATATTGAAGTCCATACGAATGGAGTCAGGCATGGCTCAAACTTCCCAGAGATCTTCTAATATCCAAACAGGGACAAGAACCCCATACTGATTAATAATAATAACAACAACAACAATGATAATAACAATAACAATAATAATATTAAGAGAAGGAGCGCTCATTGTCTCGGCCTGTATTATGTGCCGAAGACCATGCTATGGGTTTCACATGCATTATCTCAGTTAATCAGCACAATCCTGGGAGGTAGGGACTGCCATCACCCCCATTTTGAGAGATGAGAAAGCAGAGGCTCGGAAAGGGTAATGAACTTGCCTAGGGTCCCATAGCTAGGAAGTGGCAAAGCCCAGGACTAACTCCAAAGCTTTTAAATCACACCATAGCCTCGCACATTCCCCTCTTCCACACAATTAGAGTATAAGACAGTTTGCTCGGGTGTCAGAGTAAATAAATCAAATGCCGAACTATATGAAGCTAATGGAGCTCTAGGCTGTCAGGCTGAGAAGAAGAGAGTGGGCTGTCTCATTAAGGTTTTAAAAATCAGGGTGAGACCAGCAGAGTCACTTTCTGGGGTTCAGGGCGGTGTAGACTGCAAAGTGTGGCATGCTAGCAGGCTGGACTCTAAGATTGTCTGACTTCCTCATTGTACAGAGACCTTCAGGAGCCAGAAATCCTGCCTGGGGGTTATGGTTGCCCCAGCCCCTGGCACAGTGCCTGGTACGTAGCCCACCAGAAAAAAAGAGGAGATGGTGGATGATTAAATGGACAGGAGAAGATGCCATGAAAGTTTCCACACCAGTGGTTCTCAAGTTTGCTTTTCGAATGAAACCTAGTCTATCAGATTCACAGACGAAGAACAGACCAGCTCAGAATGGAGGGGGAGAAAAGGTGGACAGGTTACCCTTCCCCAGCCTTTTTCCTCAACCTGTACAAGACACTGTCCCCCAGACACGGCTGCAGGAGCCAAGAGAGTCCTAGAACAGAAGGAAGCTATGCTCCAGTCCAACCCCCTTAATTTTATAGATGGGAAAACAGAGACCCAAAGAGGGGAGGAGCCTTGCCCAAGGTTGCACAGGGAATGGAGGACAGAGTCAGCTGAGAAGCCAAATACCTTGGCCCCAGGCTGGTAGCTTTCTAGAAGCTGAGCTAGAATTTCATCTGCTGCTGTCTCTACCACCTCCCTACCCGTTACCCTCCCCCAGGGCTTGGTCTCAGAATTTTCCCAACTCCTAGAGATAAGTTCAAGTGTGTCATCTGTTCTGTGCTTATCTCTGGTAGGGGGGAGGGGTGGGGGGAGGAACAGAATTACTGGAGATTGCTGCTTTGGTGGGGGAGGGAGCTGTCATTGTTGCTGAGAAGCCGTGTCATTGAACTCCAAGTGTCTGCAAGCCAAGGTTGAGGATCCAGCCCAGCTCACTGAGGTGGCCTCACTGTCATGGAGTAGCCAACCTTGGACTAGAAGACCACCTGCCTCAGTTTCCCCTGAGGAGCTTACTAAAAATATAGCCTCTTGGATCCTCTTCCCCCTGCTCCAAGACCTACAGATTCAAAATCTATGGAGTCACGGTCCTAGAACTGGTATTCTTCTCAGGTAATTCTTATGCACCTGAAAGTTTAGGGACCACTGCTTTATGTTGTTGTTTTTTAAGTTTATTTGTTTTGAGAGAGAGAGAGAGAGCACGCAAGCAGGGGAGAGGCAGAGAAAGAGGGAGAGAGAGAAGTTCACACAGGCTCCATGCTGTCAGCACGGAGCCCCATGTGGGGCTTGAACTCACAGACCGGGAGATCATGACCTGAGCTGAAACATAGAGTCAGAAGCTTAACTGACAGAGCTGACAGATGCCCCTGGGACCACTGCTTTATGTTCTGAAAGAGACCTGACTTCCACTCAGACACCTCCACTGCCGGGCTGGAATCCATTTCCTTGGTCAGAATTCTTACGCTGATGGCTGACTTTGAATGTGAACACCTATTAGGTGGGCTGTGCACTCCGGTTAGCCACAGGCCCTACCACTCCCTGATGTCTCAGAGCCAGTCCACCTCATCTGTTCCCCAAAAGCTCTGGCTTCTCCCTGCCATTGCTTCAAACTGCAAATACTTTGATTCCCCAGGGCCCGGAGGAGTCTGATATGGCACCTTGGGTTGAGATGGGGGAGTACAGGAGGAGATCCTGCATTATTGGGGGTGCAGGAGAGAACAAAAGGGCTAAATAAGGCTCCTTCTACGTTTTCAGTTCATTCTCTGGGGTGTTCAAGACCCCCCACACCCTAAGGTCCCCACCTTCACGTCCTTTTTGCTGTCTCCTCTATGGACAGATACTGCAAGACTGGGTGGCAACCAGAAGATACAGACAGTCCCCAGGGTGGCCCAACACTCTCATCCCATTCAAGGCAGCCCCGCGGAAAGGGGACCTAGACCTGGCGGTCCCCAAAGCTGAGTAAACGGGAGCAGGACGCACCTGAAGAGTCGCAGGCAAACAGGAAGGCTACAGTGAAGGTTTAGCGCCATCTGTCGGTCATTCGGAAAAAACTCTGCCTCTCTGCCGAACCGGCTGCGTAGAGCAAAGGGCACCTGCAAACTCCGTGGGTGGGGGTTTCTCAGGCAAGAAGTTGCCTCCCTTTTGCCCATTAAAGCACCCTGAAAGAGCATTGGTTCGGTTGATCCTGACCTTTCCAAGGTTTTAGACTCCTTTAAAAAAGCCACTGAATACTAAAAACCCTCTCTACCCCCAGAAAAGCACACTTGGGCTTGATTTTGTGTATAATGCCCAGGAGCCATCTTCTGGTTCCAATCACATTCTGAGACCCAGCGATGCCAAGAGGTTTGTTCAAGTGCCCACAGCCCGTTAGTGGGAGAACCAGGTCTGGAAACCAGATGTTCGAGCTTCAAATCTAGTGCTACCTAGGCCCAGGCTGCCTCTTTAAGCCTTAAAGGGCTCCTTCTTCTTTTCTGCAGGAGTCCTGTGAATGAATGTCTGCCAGGAGTGTTTGACCGGTCAGTAGCCATCCTGGGGACTGTGGCCCCACCACCCCTCGCAGGAGTTCTAGGCTGTCAGACATCCCCTTTCCCTGTTCCCTGTCCCTACTGGCCTGTCATCCCACAGATCCCCGAGTGCCTCTATAGTGGCCCACCCCTCTTAGGGGCACCAGAACCAGCATCTTGAGCTGGGAGCCAGGACAAGGAACTTATAGGCCACTAGCAGGCTGTCGCTCTTGGATCAATCATGAAACCTCCCTGGATCTTGGCCTCCCCATGTGTAAAAAGCCATGGCTGGTGACAGCCATCTCTAGGGCCCCTTCCAGGGTGCTGTCCCTCGGACTCTGTGCAAGACTGACCCACAGGCTTGATCCTTCATTGGCATATCTAAGTGGCTTCCCAAGCCAGGCACCCAGGGACAGGATCTAATTCTTTCCCAGAATTAGAGGACCTGTGTGGGTGGGTGGAGTGGAGTTCTATTTAAGGGAAGGGGATCTATGTGCAATAGGAGCAGAGGGGGGACACAGAGGGGGCCCCCCCCCGGGTCTTTCAACTCTCCCCGTGGGTCTTCAGCTCAGGACAGAGAGGCAGACCAAGGGCATTGCTGGGCAATGGAGGAGTGGTGGAAGACAGGGAGTGGCTGGGAGGGGCATAGCCTTTGGTATACAGTTGGTTGCTAATTAGGGAGCTATTGTTATGGCATGGCTGGACCCCAATAAGCTCTTCATTCATTGATTCAACAAACTTAAATTTGGTTTCTGGTTGGAGCAGAAGCTTTCCAACCTGAGTGTGGACCAGGTGCTTCCGGAGAACTTGCATAAACCATAATCGTTGGGCCCTCACCTCAGTGTCCGGTTCAGCAGGCCTGGGGCAGGGCCCAGGAACTTGTATTGCTAATAAGTTCTGGGGGTGTGCTGAGGCCTCTGGTCCAGGGAACATGCTTCGAGAAGCACTGACTTTGAGTGACAGACGAGACAGACCCTTGCTACCCTTGTGGGACTCTTAGCAGCCCAGCAGGAACCCAGTAAATATCCTAAAGCGTGTTTCCTTAAGAAAAGGCAAGCACAGAGCATTAGGGGAGCTCATAGCGGGAGTCTAGTCTCTCTGGAAGAGGGATGTTTACGCTGAGTCCTGAAGGCTAAGTAGAAGTGGCCCAGCAAATCAGCACCAGGGAGAAAGTTCTGTTAATCACTAACTTAGAATGTGCCAGAACCTTTCTCATATTCCTCATCTATTCTTCCCTCCTATTCCTCATCTATTCTTCCCAGTCAATGGGAGGGAGGCAGGATTGACCCCATTTTACAGATTAGGAAGCTGAGGCTCAGAGAAGCAGAAGACTGGCCCAGGATCACGCAGGGAGAAAGCCGTCCCAGTCTGTCTGCGCGTAGGACACCTCTCAGCGGCTGCACCCCTTCTGCTGCTCCCCACCCCCTCTCCCTCCCCTTGGGGAGCTGCCACCGCCCCCTCCCCTGCATGCAGCTGCTGCCCAGCTGCCCAGCTGCGCCTTGTGCTCCCCCCACCCCCACCCAAGCCCTTCAAGTGTTTTCGCTGCTGGGTGAATTCAACAGATGCCTTTCGATCGCAGCCTATTAAATTAGCCCCTCTCTGCAGCCAAAAGAAGATAATTATGTTTTCATTAGCCCTGGATAATGTATTACCCCCTCAGTGGCAGCCACATCAGCAAACCTGCTCCTTCCCCCTCCTCCCCCTTGGTCCTGCCCGAGCACTGTGCTCCCCTGGACTCCCCTCTAATCTGCTGGGTGGGGACTGGTTAGGGCCCAGGGTGGTGGGGTGGGCGGGTAGGAGGCAGCCTCCCTTCAGCCAGCCAGGAGAGGCCTTTTACACACCCACCATCCACATGGGGGGCGAGGGCATGGGTCGCAGAGAAGCCCCAAGAATAATTGTTCTCATGGTGACCATTTATGGAGAGCTCGCTCTGAGCTGACCCCTGGATGTGTCGCAGATGCTTGAGTCCTACAGCACTTGGGAGGACAGGTGGCTTTACCCACGTCCTTCAGCCCGACCACCAAGGGGGTCCTGCTGGAATCAGCTTAGAGCCAATGCCCAAGCAGCCTCGAAGAGGGGGAGACCTCAGGGGCACCACGCATGAGCAGGTTTCAGGGACCACCACATGGCTGGGAGTCTCTGGTTGCAGCCCTCTGGGGTCCACGCCCAGCCCAAGCAAGGGGAGCCCTCCAACGCCAGCCACTCCCCTGCCATCCCGAAAGAAGGCTCTGACTTAGTCACTTGCTTTCTCCACAAGGTGGCCGGGGGGGGGGGGAGTCGGGGGGTAAGGCCAGGAAGACCCCCTCCCCTTTGGGATCAGCAGGATCTGAGTTCTAATAGTTGGTTTTACCACCAGTTCACCTGGCGATCCGGAGCAAGTGTCTTTGCCTCTCCGAAACTCCGAGTCTCCCTCCCCCCAACTGTGCCACGGGAATAAGAAAAGGAATCATCTCTTAACAATTTTTATGATGAGTCGATGAGCTCTACCTATAAAATGCTGGGTCCAGACTGACAACATGACTAAGTGCTCAATACAAGATAGCCATGATTCTTTCCACTGTGACGACCAGCATTGTCCCAGTCCCCCAACCTGATGGCAATAAACACAGTAAAGCAAGAGGAGTCTGTCTAAACTCTGCCTTTCTCTTGTCTCTCTCCCCTCTTTCTCTTTCTCTCTCTTTTGCTCTCATACCCACACTCAGGACCTCTCAGGACGACAGGCTCCTACCCCGGGCTCCCCAAATCTCTGTCTGGAGAGCCACATTCCCCGTGCTTTGCTCTCAATTGCACCAGGACACCTGGTGGTGAGGCCAGACCTGAAGGAGCAGGATTTCTGTCTCCCTCTTCCCAAACCCAGGCTGACTCTGCCTTTTGCAGACTCAGCTCAGCGTTGGCCCTGACCCCACCATCTCGTGGCTGCCCATTCCCTACCAGCCACCCTTCTCCCCAAATCAGAGCACCTGGGGCTCCAGGAGAGGAGGAGCCCCGCCTTAGGCCTATTCTGGTCCCAACCCGGCACACAGGCGAGATAGCTGCTTTGAGCAGGTGAACGGCCAGCCCCGTGGAAAAGTGGCTTCCCTTCCCCTGGCTTCCTGATTTTCCCCAGTTGCCATGGTAATTGAGGGGAGCAGCGTTCTGAGTCTGACACCATGGAAAGCCAGTGCTCAACTTTGAAATGGTTCAGGCCGGCGAAGCTGGAAGGACTCAGCTGCAGCCCCACGTCCCTGGGACGACCCATCCAACCTTTATGTCACTAGTGGTCTCAGCATTGTTACTATTTTTTCTGGCTACTGTTTACTGAGCACTTACTATACGCCAGCAAGATGCCAAGAGCTTTGCCAGCATTGTCTCGTCGTGCACATCTTCCCGACGACCTCCGGCCCATTTCACCACTGGGGAAACCGAGGCTCTGGAACTTGGCCCATGTGGCACAGTTGGGAAGGGGCAGCAGAGCCCTGGGGCCCAGAGGGAATTTCTGGTATCTTCCTTCCGTTAAGAGGCAAACACAGCTCTGTGTACCCACCAGCTTACTCTTTATTCCTTTCTCCCCTCCTCATCCCCATACCTCGCTTCCTGCCCCCAAAGCCACACCCCCCTCTCCCTTGCTTGATATGCAAGAGGATCTGAAAAGCATTTCTTAGTGACAAGGGGTGGGGGGGTGGGGGTCTTCTTTGCCTGATCTCTGCAGAACTCAGAACCTGAATAGGCTTGTTTCCCTCCTGAAGGCTGGTGGGGGAAGTCAGATCAAGCCACCTGGAGCCAGGTGGTG
>PJEM01010128.1:0-65280 GCA_004023845.1 Helogale parvula | reverse complement strand
CTCCCTTACGGGGCTCTGCAGGATCATGGACACCCTCTTTTTCTGCTCCATCATATTGAAGTCCTGGCGGAGGTCCGGCGCCATGTTCCTCTCCCGCAAGTACTCCGGGTTGTTCTCATCCACCCTGTCGAAGTACCTCTCCTTGTGAGGCGCTGTGGTCGGGGGTGGCGGGGTCACCACCGCGGCCCGTGTGTCGCCATTCATCGTACAGTCTGTCTCGGCTCCTACGGAGGCAACACACAAGACGGCGCCGGTTAGGCCAGCGTCCGACAGCATTTCACAGCGCGCACGCCCGCCTGACGGACCCAGTGTCTCCAGAGCGACAGCACGGTGACCCACGGAGTCAGAGCCGTGGCGTGCGAGGCTTCTCTGTGGCCCGAGGGTCACGGCTGCTCCGCCACCTCCCGCCCTCCTGCTGACCCAGGGCGCGCCCAGTCCTTGCCACTGTTCCTCACACACGACAGAACAATCTCACAAAGCAATCACTGCGTCCTCGTCAAAGTGAAAAAGAGCTCGATATTAAATCGTGACAAGACGGTTTAGTCATGATGCTGTCCGACCCAGACGGGACCTACCAACAGCAGAACTCATTTCTGAAGAGATCTGATTTATGGTATTTCTCCAAAATCATGTCAGCAGTGATTCTGCAAAGAACTCCACAAGCACATCAATCTGTAAGACGCTGCTCGCACGCCCGCGTTCGTGCAAACGGGGAACGCTCCGCGTCAGCATCGCCTGTTCAGTTCAGAGAAGGCGCGCCCTGAAAACGTCAGCACGCCCTAATCTGTGACTGCCCCAAATGACTCAAATTTAAAAATCTGTCACTATGGCTACTTATTTTCACTTTTTAATCCCAATCTTTTTATTTGAAATGATGTTCAAATACTAAATCATATTAGTGACTAAATTTCTAACCAGAATCCTTTACTAATCAGTGTAATTACTATCGTTTGTGTAAGACACTGAATGACAGCTTTAACTACACGTACACAGTATTCCCTGAGCACCTATTATGTCTAGCCATTGTGCTAGGCGCAAAAATTAACCGGACACTGTCCTCACGGGGGGAAGCTGGAGTCACAGGCTCACTGAGAAAGGAAACCTGATTCAGAAGTCGGCACAGGGACAGCAGTTAAAGCCGGAGAGGAGGGGACACTGGCTGGCAGAACCAGCACCCAGAACACTTTCCAACACAGGGCTGTCTATGAATAAAAGTTATTTAATAAATTAAGAACAAGAAGGAAAGGAAGAGACGGGGTGACAGACTCGTGAGCCACAGGCAGAGGTGATGGTGAGTGGACCCCAGCTCTCCTCAAGCCACAGGGGACAAGCAGGGTAGAGCTTTCTGAGTAAATTAAATTAGCACCTGAATGTACCTGGTGCCTCTTCGTTACACACTGTACACAGAATTCATCCCAAATGGAACACAGACCTAAATGTAACAGCAAAATCTATAAAACACCTAGAAGAAAACACAAGAGTAAGTCCACGAGATGTTGGGTTAGGCAAGGTTTTATGGCACCAAAAGGACAAGCAACAAAAAGAAAAAAAGATAAACTGGACTTCCTCAAACTTAAAAATATGTGGGCTTCAAAGAACACATAAGAAAGTAAAAAGACAGCTCACAGAATGGGAGAAAATACTTGAAAATCATGTATCTGTGAAAAGATTTACATCCGAATATATAAAGAACTCTCACAACATAATAATTAAAATAATAAAAACACTTGAAAACCATCAAGTGACCTCAGCGGAGCAGCCCAAAGACCACGAGAACTGAGCGGCGAGAGTGCTTAAATTCCGGACACAAAACCACGAGCCATGAATAAGGAGCAAGTTACTTTAAGCTGCAAAGTCCCAGGCCGGCTTGTCACTGAAACAACGGTGTCAGGGGAAGGAGAACGCGGATGCCAGACACTGGTTTTCGCTTGTACATGATCCTCTCAACTCCCCTGTTTGGGTTTTCTTTTTTTTAAGATTTTATTTTTAAGTAATCTCTATGCCCAACATGGGGCTCGAATTTACAGCCCCAAGATCAAGAGTCACAAGCTCCACCAACCAAGGCAGCGGGCACCCGTCCCTATTTAAGGCACTACTGTTCCCCTCACTTTACAGACAGGGCACTCAGGTCACTGGAAAGAGAAGGAGCAGGGCTGGGATTCAGACTGCAGGCCATCTGCTGCAGAGCTTTTGTTCTTAACCCCTAAGCCAGCCTGTAAATAGTGAGGGTGACAGTGTGCAGGGACAGAGGCAGCAGCGGGGGGAACAATGTCCCCAAAGGGATGAGAAGGAATGCAATCAACAGCTTGAGATGCTACATGTCTCATGAGTAGACCAACGCTGCTGACCTTGGACTACAAGGTGAATAGCAAGGCTTTAAAGAAAAGTTTGTATGAAAAGTATCTTATGGTATCAACAGCCAAAGAATCAGTTGGAGAAAACTTTTTTTTAAGACAGAGATCAACTTAAATATTGCTATGAAACCTAAGATAGGACAGAAATAACAGCACGCTTGAAGAGACACCTTTCAAGGGCTCCAAGACACGGTACGAAAACAATCAGAGACTAAAACTCAACACAGAATAAATAAACCCAGAACCTGAATGTGGTCTTTAAAACTTACCCTCCTCTAAAGGTATCCTTTGAATTTTTGGTTTAATCTGTTTACTTTAACCTAGTTCTAAAACAATGACGCAAAGAACAAAATAACGGTTGTCTAAAGTTTCTTCATTAGACGTAAATGAAGCTGAACATTCTGAGCCAATGAAACAAAGATTCTACTTCAAGGAGATTGTCGGGAGCCGATGAGTTTTGGCTGCCTCAGGCAAGGATATATCGCTCTCCAGGGAGTGAACCAGAAAAACAAGATTTACATCTGGAGGCTAGGAGTGTGCATTTCCTGCTCCAGATTTTGCAGACTGTCATGCTGGGCCAGACATAGAATGGCCAAGGTGCACAAAAGATCAAGCCGCATTTTGGAGCATTTTGGATTATTCAGCGCTAAGCTTCCCCTCCCCAGCACTGCAGAGGCAAGTCTGGGCGCTTCTTTTGATATTCATTTGACTCTGTTACCTGGCAACCAACCCGGGTCAGTTCCCCGCCCCAAAACCATATATAAGATACAGTGTTTAGGAGGAGGAGAGGAAGAAGAATAAAAGAGAGGCCTGATCGGACACCGTGTGTTGTGTCTTTACTCTCTGTGCTCCCCTTTCCTGCCCTTTCTCTCCCTCCCTCAGGATCAAGAACCCGCGAGGATTTTCCGCCCTGCCGGTCGGGCAGACGAGACAGGTGCCGCCGAACGCCAGGGACGAGCGCGCCGGGACCTGGCTTCGGCTAAGACAGGATATAAAAAAAGAAAAAGAAGAATATGCAGTATTGTTACTTCTCTGTTTCTAAATGAGTCCCAATTCGAAGACATTTTCACCAATCAATAAGGACACCGGCAACATTTTAGGAGCAACCATCGCTGGTTCTCGGTTCCCTGACCAACTCACAGAGTCTCTGGAAAACACGTTAAAGATGCGGCAGAGACGGCTCTCCTTTCACTGCGGACCGCCACCGAGCGGAGTAAGATACGGAGTGCAGACCGGATATGCCGTGTTCCTGTCCTTCAACGGGGAGTCGATACATTTAAATCAAAACCAAAGTAAACATATTCTTAGCCTAATAATCAAGAATAAACATAATCCCTTTTAATAATTTTTAAATGTTTGTTTATTTTTGAGAGAGACACAGAGTGTGAGTGGGGGAGGGGCAGAGAGAGAGATAAAGACAGAATCCTAAACCGGCTCCAGGCTCCGAGCTGTCAGCGCAGAGCCCAACGTGGGGTTCGAACTCACGAACCACAAGATCATGACCTGAGCTGAAGCCAGATGCTCAACTGACTGAGCCACCCAGCCGCCCCAAACATAATTCCATCATTAAAAATGCACAAACCTATATTTAGTTTTTGTCAATTTTGCCCTCAATTTTCATTAGCTTGGTTTTTAGGAGCATGTTAAGACAGTAAATTTTTCTAGGAAGATCTCTACAACTAAGTTATTACTTAATCCAAATTTTAAAAAAAGAAAGTGGAAAATACAGATACAAAAAATTCCTGGCAACATTAGACCATTTTAAAATAATTTAAGAGGTAGTAACAAGCATACTAGTTATTAATGTCTAACAGTACATGAATAATAAACAGTACATAAATATTAAAATCTGCTCAAAACAGTATTACGAACCTATTGATTCTTTGGCAAAGCATATGTAAGAGATTATACCATTTAAATGAAAAGCTACACATTTTTCTATTCTATGATACAATCTCATCAATACTGTCGTTATGATCACACAGACGATGCCACCATAGCTAATGAGCTGTGCCAGAGCTGAATAAACTGATAAAAGACAAGAACAGATCAGCATTTCTCTATCTCAATATTCTATCAAGCTGCTCTAATTTTACCTGCGTAGAAACTTGAAGATTTCACTAATCTTTATATGTTGATACTTAAAATCAATGAAATCTCTAGGAACAATCCATTCAAATACACGATCGCAGTCAACAGAACCCAAAGGTCTGGACGAACCCGGACCACCAAGCGTGGCTTGCCCACATGACACCTCGCACCCTCCCTGCCTGCGTCACTCCTGGACTCGCAAGTGCCTCCTAATTAGTTTCCCTACTTCCTGTCTCCCAACAATCCCTGCATCGACCCATTCCCCCAGCAAACCCAGAGAGTTTCAAAACATCTGATCACCGCACTCACTCCCCTGCTTAAAACCTGATGGCTAATAAAAGGTCTTTAGCTGAATCCCGATCTAAATCTAAAAATGACATTTGAAGCAATTAGACATTTGAATATCAGCCAGTCTTGAATGGCATTAATGAATTATTGTTAAAATTTTAGATGTAATCTTATTACGGTTTTATTAGCTACATAAGACACACAGAAATACTTACGGATGAAGTAACATCTAGAATTTGCCTAAATATTCTCTGCGGGGAGAAGAGTAAGGCTCACAAAAAACAAAGACTGGCCACAAGCTAGTAACTATGGAAGCTGGGTGGAGGATAAAGCAGGATTCACTATATATTCTGTATGGTCTGAAAGGCTCCATAGTTTTCCCTGCTCTTAGAATAAAGCACCTCTGGTCTCTGCCTGCCTTTGGATGAACACATTTTGGCAAGTCCCTTCACACAGATGTCACTGACAAAAGGATGTTTTTTGTTTGTTTAATTTTTTTATAGTTTATCTATTTTTGAGACAGTATGATGGGGGAGGGGCAGAGAGAGAGGCAGAGACAGAATCTGAAACAGGCTCTGGGCTAGAGCCTGACACGGGGCTCGAACCCACAAATCGTGAGATCATGACCTGAGCCGAAGCCGGATGCCTAACTGACTGAGCCACCCAGGCATCCCGACAAAAGGATGTTTTAAGACTAACATCCCTTGGGCGCCTGGGGGGGCTCAGTCGGTTAAACCTCGGAGTTCGGCTCAGGTCAGATCTCATGTTTGTGGGTTCGAGCCCCGCGTCAGGCTCTGTGCTGACAGCTAGCTCAGAGCCTGGAGCCTGCTTCTGGTTCTGTGTCTCCTCCTCTCTCTGCCTCTCCCCCTCTCATGCTCTGTCTCTCTCTGTATCAAAAATAAATAAAAAACATTAAAAAATTAAAAAATAAATAAAATCCTGTATCTAATTTCAAAAAAAAAAAAGACTAACATCCCTTGTCTGATGGCCCTCAAGACATCACTCTGCCTCATCCTGCACTACTTACTGATTGGAAATGACAAAGCGTGCCCTGGAATATTCATTCTCACCAAAGGTATTCCAGCCCAGAATGAGCCACCCTCATCTAGAACTAACCCTTAGATCAGAAGCCAGACAAATTGTGGCTTCTCTAAAATATCTATGAGCTCACTCTACAGCCTGTAGGCAGATTCAGTTATTTCTTGGCATCCCCCTTCCCGCACAGACATTCTGCAAATGGCTACCTGTTCCAACCGTTCACTGGATTTATTTTTGAATCCCAAAAGGCAGAACACTCAAACCAAAGGCTGAAACAAGAAGGTGGCCATTAATGACATTCTCTGGATAAAGTATCTGGCTACAAAGTTATGTCACAGTTTCTAATTACTCTTGAAACATTTCTCAGGAAACTTACGACGGCCAGGTGACAATGAACCACTTCTCTGCAGAAAATAAACCAGGAGGTATAGAAAACGCTCACATGGTGACAAAAGTGGTACTTTCTGCAGGTGTCCTTGGCCATCTGACACCTAACTCCAGACAGCCTTTGGGACTGTCACCAGGAGAAGAAAAGCAGTGACCCCTGCGGTGCCTTCTCCACTTCTGCTCCGCCTGCCGCCTCACAGACCTCCGTCACGGCTACCCTCCCACTGTGTGCGAGGCGCTGAGACAGACAGTCAGAAAAGGAGTCGATGACAAATAAATGTAATCGAATACTCCTGAGGCCATGACAGAGCCTACTTACGCATCAGCGAGGGAGAGGTGTCCGATGGCGGCAGGCAGAAAGGGCAGAGTGAGGGTGCTAAGGGTTGAACTGTGTCCCCCTAAAATTCATATTTTTGGAAATTAGGGTCACTGCAGATGTAATGAGCTAAGACGAGGTCATGGGCCCCTAATCCAGTACGACTGGTGTCCCCATAAAAGAGGACATTTACATGCAGACTCGCCACCGGAAGAAGCCGTGTGAAGAAGGTGGGGTCAGCTGAGGTGAGGCACCTACAAGCCAAGGAGCAGCAAAGACTGCCAGAAAGTCACCAGCAGCTGGTGGAAAGGCCTGGAACAGACTCATCCTCATGGCCTCAGAAGGAGCCAACCGTACCGACACTTTGATCTGCATTTTTGGCTCCGGAGCTGAGACACATGATCTCTGTTGTCTGAGCCACCCAGGCGACGGCACTTTGTGACGGCAGCCCCTAGAACCTCACACACAGGGCTGGGAGGAAAGCTGCACGCAAGAGGTGCGTCTAGAGCAAAGCAGGAGCTTCCAGGAGGCCCAGGGCAGGGGGCAGTTGTCCGGGGGATGGGCATCCACTGAGCTTTAAAGAACTCGGTGGAGGCCGTGCAGGGGAGGCGGCGGGGGAGGCAGCGGCCAATGGCCCGGCTCTCACACTCCACACCGGGCACCCAGCAGGAAGGGGTTCAAAGAGCTTTGAATGACCTACCTGAACTGTTCTCTCCTCCAAACCTTGCGGCCCCTCTCACTGCCAAAGTCCAACTCAATATCCTGCTCTGTGAAGTGTCCCCAAGCCCCTGAGCATCACACTCTGCCTCCTGCGCTCCGAGGAACTTCACACTCACCTCTGCTCAGCCATTTTCAAACATCTGTATGTGCGCTTGCTCCACCACCAGTCTGTGGGCCCGTAAAGAACAGACACTCAATCTCTAGCTGGTTTCTGTCAGCAAGCCCCGTGGGAGTGTTTCACAGCAGGGACTCAGGAGGGGACTCAGCAGAGCCCCGGCTGCTCCCACTAGGTACAGGGCACCTGCCACAGCACCGCCTCACCTCCCTGCAGGGCTCTGGAGGTCTGTGCCCGGAGTGACACTGCTGCCAGGACACACTCCCCCAGACAGATGGCAGAATCACCCGAAACCCAACACGTAGCTATGAGAAGTGACGGGTACACAAACCTGACTGGGACAATCATCTCCGTGTACACACGTGTGAAACCGTACACTTTACGTATCGTGCAATTCTAGGGGTGCCTGGGGGGCTCCGTCCATTAAGCGTCCAACTCTGGATTTCAGCTCAGGTCACGATCTCGAGGTTCATGAGTCTGATCCCCCATGTCGGGGGTGCTGACAGTGCAGAGCTTGCTTGAGATTCTCCCTCTCCCTCGGTCCCTCTGCCCTCCCCAACTTGTGTGTGTGCACGCTTGCTCTCCCTTTCTCTCTCTCTCAAAATAAATTTTAAAACTTAAAAAAAAATAATATATTACAATTTTGTCAATTATACATCAACAAAGCCAGAGGGAAAAACATTTTTAAAAATTTGTAGTCTTTGCTGGAAAGAGAGACAAGTCTCTTTTTGTTCTGTTTGTTTATCTGAGAGAGAGATGAAGCAGGAGGAGGGGCAGAAAGAGAAAGGGAGAGAGAGAGAATCCCAAACAGGCTCTGCAGTGTCAGCACAGAGCCTGACGTGGGCCTCGAACTCATGAACCACGAGGTCATCACCTGAGTCAAAACCAAGAGCCAGTCGCTTAACCAACTGAGCCACCCAGGCAGCCCGAGGAGTGACAGGCTTTTACACAGGAGGAGCTGACACTAAGCTGACACTCAGCTGACGGCTAAGCTCAGGCAAAGGGCTGAGACAGTGCTGTGTGGACAGTCCACACCCTGTCTGGCGCCTGGGCTGGAAAAGCAGACACAAAAACCATGGCCAAAAAACTCTTGATAAGCTCTTAGAAACCTCCAAGCCTGGAAACTAGAAGCCTGTTGCTAGTTAGCAGGAGTCCCTAATACCTAATGGCAGGAAGGAGCCCAACACGCCGCCCCCCAATAAAACAACGCATGCATGCTGAGGGAGAAGCCCTCGCCGCTCGCCTCCCCGGGCAGGCAGACACCCACCTTGGGTGCAAGACTCTTCTTCACCGGCTCAGGCTGCCTGAGTGTCGCGCCCACTTGGGCCCGCTAAGCTAAGTGAAAGCCTTTAATTACTCTGATCGGATCATTTCTATTCCTGTGTCTCCGATGTTCCCTTGCAGATGAAACTGTTCGAAAGTCCCCTTTAAAATAATCACTGCTTACTATTTGGTTAAGTGTTGACTGAAAACTCAGTTGTACACGCATTAACTCATGTTTTCCCACAGAGAAGATAACGGAGGCACAAGGCAGGGCGGGAGCCGGCACGAGGTGGCAGCGCCTGGAGTCCGGCTGCCGGCTCTGCACCCGCTCCCAACGACTCCGCACATGAACCCCCACCCATGTGTTGTCCCGGCGCAGATCAAATTAGAAACGAAAGAAGAAAATGAAAAGTAGAATTGAATCAAAGCAATGCTTCCCAGCCTTGTGGCCCACACTTATGCTCCCTTCAGTCAGGAAATGATCCGGGCAGGTCCTCTTGAGCCTCTCTCCCTTAGGATGAACGTTTAGTTAATGAGTTCCCAGCCTAAATCTTCCACGGTTTATTTAGTTTTTGCATACAGTCATATACCTGCTGTTGTTCTTTTAACTACGGTTTATTTTAAGAGAGAAAGAGAGCACTCGCAAGGAAGAGGGGCAGAGAGAGAGGGAAAGAGACTCTTAAGCGGCTCAATGCCCAGCACAGAGCTCGACACGGGGCTCAGTCCCACAACTGTGAGATCATGATCTGAGACAAAATCAAAAGTTGGACACTTAACCAACCGAGCCGCCCTGGTGCCCCTAACTATAGTTTCTCAATCCATCCTAGGGCGTACTATTACAGAGTCCAACTGCTTGTTTAAAGGTACAGAGTCACAAATGGAAAAGCAAGAATGTGAAAATAAGACTACAGTCCGGAGCCTGTCTTCATGTGCTAAGGACGGCCCTCCAGTCCACGGGCTGGTACCCGGCAGGGGACAAGCCCCTGGCCAGACATCAGTGGTCAGTCCCACTCCTTCTACTGCAGAACTTTAACAAGGACCAAGTTCGTCCATAAAGTGGAAATATCTCCTAACATAACGAATCCAATGAGACAATGCAGCCTAGAGCACCTTGGGGGAAATGAGAAAATGGGGTAGAGAAATAATTATCATTTCTATGACTCTGAAACTCCACTCCACACCTAACTGTTCTCAACCCAGCCGAGAAGGCACCTGGAAAACACAGGGAACCCAGGAGAGCACGCAGTGGGCCAAAGGCCCCTGCAGAGCATCGTGCTCCCACCCAGCTCCGTCCACTTGAACAATCCTGTAAGAGCCCCCCATCTGCAGGTGAAAAACTGACCCTGACTTTCAAGCTCCTGAGGCCTCAAGATAAAAAAAGGGCCACGTCAGGCCGTGGACCCAAGACCATTCACTCCAAATGTCAAGTTCATCCCTCACCTGCTGTACAAGAAGTTGAAAGCGGAACTGGCCACGGGCAGGAGAGCAGGGCACTGCCTCCCTGCCACTTGGCACAGAAAGACTCAACCAAGATCTGTTCAGTGCACGAATGCTGAAGGAATACAAAGTCATCCTCCACTGCTGATTTCACAAACTCTGCTTTCGTCCAGAAAAATTATAAATGGGGCGCCTGGGTGGCTCAGTCAGTTGAGCATCCGACTTCAGCTCAGGTCATGATCTTGTGGTTAGTAGGTTCGAGCCCCACGTCAGGCTCTGTGCTTATAGCTAGCTTAGAACCTGGAGTCTGTCTTCGGATTCTGTCTCTACCTCTCTCTGTCCCTCCCTTGCTCTCTGTCTCTCTCTCTCTCTCAAAAAATAAATAAAAACATTAGAAAGAAAAATTATAAAGCAATATCCAGCACTTTCAGATGGCACATGGGCGCATGTTGATCAGTTTACTCTCAAAGTATTTTTCTTCTTTTTTTTTTTTTAGATTCTATTTTCTGAGTAATCTCTATCCCCAACATGGAGCTCAAACCCATAACCCCAAGATCAAGAGTTGTAAATTCCACCCACTGAGCCAGCCAGGCACCCCAAACAAATGCTTCTCAAGAAAAAAATTCCACATGGCGCGCCCTGGTGGCTCCATCGGTTGAGCTTCTGACTTTGGCTAAGGTCATGATCTCATGGTTCATGAGTCTGAGCCCCATATTGGGCCCTGTGCTAACAGCTCAGAGCCTGGAACCTGCTTCGGATTCTGTCTCCTCCTCTCTCTCTGCCCATTCCCTGCTCACACTCTCTCAAAAATAAATAAATGTTAAAAATAAATTTTAATTAAAAAAAGAAAGAAAAGAAAAAAAGAAGAAATTCCACAAAGGAAACTGCAATTCAGATTTCAAGAGAGCAATCTGGGAGAAAAAATTCTAAATATGGGGCCTTGCAAGTTAACAAATCACCCCCACTCCACAGGAGCATCTCCACGGCAGTTACTCTCCTGATCCACACACTCTACACCACGTGCCCTGAACCACCACATATGATCAAGAGCAAAGCTCAACTTCATCCTCTGATAGTGCCAACGACATTCTCTATTTTTGCTCCTTCATGATCCTATTCCTGTCCTTGAAATACTATTTTTAGTTTTCACTATATTTTTATTGAAGTAACAGAGTCTTCCAAAACTCCCTGTTTTACTGAAACAAAACTCTTCCTGGATTTCATTCTACGAGGGTGGCTTACTAAGTAAGGGTCTGAGCTGGATTTCTGTTTCTTTTTCTGGGGGGAAGGAGACAGTGGGGAAGTCTGGCAGGTTCTAGGAAGATTAAAAACACTGACCACAAAAACAAAGCATTTTTTCAGAACGTAATGGTCAGTAACTAAATGTTCCTATTTGTGAAGTAATTGGTTCCTGCGAAAGACAAATGATAAAAGAAAACTTTGGAGACAGTCACCAGGGCTCACAGGCTGAGAGGCACAAGCGCTGAGCGCGCTGAGAAACGCGAGCTCCTCTAATCGCCTTTGGGACTTCTGAAAACAGGGCCAGGCTTTCCTCTTCGGAGCTAGTCAGGAAGTACTTAAAATCACAAGCATAATCCTACGGAAAATTCTGCCAAAAGTATATTCCCTGAAAAGTAATTATGCCTGCTGATGGAGAATGAAAACCTTTTATACTATAATTATGAGCACACAAGTTTTTAGACAGTCTAGTTCTCACAAAAATAAAAATATACTAGTAAGTGAAAAAGGCAAAATACAAAGAATGATGTATGTGTGGTGACTCTTCATGGGGGAGAGGAGGGATAAAAAATACCTGTATTTGCATAAAGAAATGAACGAAGAACATACACGAAACTTAAAATGGTGGTTTCCTTGTGAGAAGTGAGAAGGATCTGGGTAGATGGAGGGCAGGGGTGGCAGAGACTCCTTACTTCATATATATATATATATTTTTTTTTTTTTTTTAAATTTATAGGGGCACCTGGGTGGCTCAGTCGATTAAGCATCCAACTTCAGCTCAGGTCATGATCTCCTGGTTCGTGCATTCGAGCCCCACATCGGGTTCTGTGCAGACAGCTTGGAGCCTAGAGCCTGCTTCAGATTCTGTGTCCCCCTCCCCTTCTTGCACTCTATCTCAATCTCTCTCTCTCAAAAATAAACATTTAAATGAGTTTTTAAATAAAGTTTAATTTATTTAAAAAAAGAAAAATTTTTAAATACAACACCATGAAGAACATAAGTAAAATAATAAGCATCACTGAGGGTATAAAATGAACAGAGTACACAGTACATTGTATTTCCAGCAGCACGATGATACCAAACATCTGCTTACAGTTTTACAGTTTAATATATATTGTTATACGCTTCAGTAGGGGGCCCTTTCCTGACTGTACAGGTGACAAAATGTGAGACCTAAGAGACTGTCTTACCCTAAGGAGAGTCCACGAGAGCTGACCTGATAATGTATAGGTAGGGTTAAATGAGCCCCTCCAAAATGATTCTGTTCATATCAGAATCATTAATAGCTGAATTATTTCTTTACATCAGTACCAGTTGATTAAAACGGAGTAGGTTCTTTAAACCCATACTGTTTCTATTTTGCAGCCAGGACGTCCGTCTTGCCAAAAGCACTGGAGTTCCTGCCCTCAAAGGGCACTCCCTTCTCTAAGGAAGCTACAGATTCAGTGCCCCTCCCTTCGGTGCTGGAGAATGACGGGCACGCCTGGCCCTACAGAACAGGCCGCGGATCATACTGGCCTTGACGTCTGTAGCGATTAGGGGAACACGGCCCAGCTTGCTCACGGGGAGGGGCAGACCAGGCTTCCTGCATTTCCATGGCCCAACAGCGTCTCCCGCTGCTGTCCGGCGCACACGAGGTGCTCCTGAAGTGTGTCACCTGAGGAGTTAGCAGGCAGCAGACCAGACGTGAGGACCTTACAGCCCTTCCGACTCCATGTTGTAAAGGTCCCCACAGTAGACCCGTTAACTCTGACCCCTTCATTTTATAAAATTTTAACATTTATTCATTTCTGAGAGTCGGAGGGAAACCAAGCATGAACGGAGTAGGGGCAGAGAAAGAGGTCACACAGAGAGAGCTGTCAGCACAGAGCCTGACGTGGGGCTCGAACCCACAAACCATGAGATCGTGACCTGAGCCGAAGTCAGACGCTCAGCCAACTGAGCCCCCCAGGCGCCCCGGACCCTTCATTTTAAAAGCAGGAAACCTGAAGCTCAGAAAAGGAGAAGGCTCAGCACACAGGGAAACCACTGGCAGAGAGCAGCAGCCTAGCGTGTGTCCAGAGTCAGATCGAGGCCAGATGAGAGGTACGGATCGTGTAGCCCTGGACAAGCTGCTTCTCTCTGGGACTCAGTTTCCTCAGCTGTGAGCTGGATGTGGTGACGGAAACCTTGAGGGCTGTTTACACAAGAACCTGAAGTGCGGTCTGGAAACCGTTAGCAGTGTCTGGCAGCCAGCGCACACACGACCGAGCGGCGAGGCTTACGGGCACACCTAGGACACAGGACACACACACACACACGGGTGTCACTTATTTCTCGTTAGCACTACCACTACGTTAACATCCAAATAACCTCTGAAGTCTTTAAAAATTCGGGATTATATCTGAAAGGAGAAACTATGAAAAGCTTTAATAAGAATAAACCAAAAAAGGTCAAAATCAAATTCAGACAAAGGAAAAGTATGTCTCAAACTGCGTACCTTCATTAGTTTCTACTTTTCAAAATGGTGCCATTTAATAGACAAGACACTTGTGCAGTGGAGGGGACAATCCCAACTCGAAAGGGCTCCGCACTCAGCCTGCAGACAGAAGTGACAGACCCTGGCAAGGGGCGGCAGGCGGCACGAGGCGTGAGCAAGTGGCAGGCGCGTCGCAAGGGGAGAAGCGCTGCGCGGGGCACGAGGAGGTTGGGAGCAGGTTCCAGCACCAAGGAGGGTGGAAGAGGACTCTGGGGAAGGTGACATCACAGACGGTGAGGGCGTCCGGACACTCGGGCACAGGGGCGGCCAGAGCCAAGGCTAGGAGGGAGGACTGGCATTCGCCCGGGGATCGTTTTCTTTAAGCATTCAAACATTTCATTTACATTCTGCTAAATAAGCAAATGAAGATACGAAAAGGTGCACTCAAGCCTAACCTGTCCAAAACAGGGCTCCCTCTCCCCTCATCTGTCTCCTGCTGCTACCCTCAAACTCCTATAACTTGTTCTCCTTAAAACCTACTCAAACCGTGTCCTGCCCCTACAGCTTCCCACAGTCCCTGCAATAAAATCTGAAGCCCTGACCACAGCCGCCGGGGACCCTCCCAGGTTGGCCCTCCAGCCATCTCTCCGCTGTCCTGTCCCAGGCACGCAGGCCTCCCTTCTGGCCACAAACACACCCAACCCCTCCCTGCCTCACGGCACTCTGCTCTCGGCCCACAACAAACTTACTCCAGCTTCGCTGATGTCTTACTCGCATTTAGGAGTAAGTTTTCAAATTTCACCTCTCAGTGTGGAGCCGCGTTTCCCTGACCACCCTACAGCAGCCCCAACTCCCGCCTCCGTCAAATCACCCTGGGTTTTCCTGGTGTTCAATGCACTCATCACCACTTTCGGAGCACGACTCCGGAGCCAGACTGCTTGAGTTCAAATCCCAGCTCAGCCACTTACTGGCTCTGTACGCTTGGGAAAATGTCTTAACTTCTCTGGCCTCATTTCCCACATGTGAAATAATAAGGCCAAACGACAGTACCACCCCAGTGCATGTAAAATGCTTAGAAACAAGTATCTGACACATAAGGAGCATTCGAGTGTCCGCTACTAGCATTAGTACTGTCAGAAATTAGAACTGTCTCACTAACAGAATATAAACCCCACGGGGCAAAAGGCTCATCTGTACTGTCACTCCTGTATGCACAGGCTCCCACTTTACACACACAAATACAGGGGGAGAGAGAGACAGGCAGACGTGCCCATGCTGACATTCTGGACTGGAAATGCTAATCTAAGCATCTGGATTCTCGAGCATCTGATCGTAAGAAAAGCCATCGTTCTGCTTCATTTAATCACAACTGACGTATGACTGAAGAGACTCGGGACACAAGCAGTTAACTAAACTGACTCCAAATCTCTGTCTGCCACTCACAAGGAAGTTCCAGACAGCAAATGGACAATCTGTATATCAAATCGGGTTTTGTGTTCAGAGGGGCTTGGGTTTTACATTTCCAAGAATGACGTCAATTCCCAAAGCTGGCATACAGAGCGAAGCCAGTAGCTGTGTGTGTCTCTAGCCGACAAGATTTGAAGATTCAAACAAGTAGATAACGCTCAGAGGCCGCAGAGTGAGAAAGAATCCCAGAGCTCACAATGAGGTGTGCGCGGAGATACGGCCTCACAATGAGGTGTGCGTGTAACATGGTGACGCTCATAAAAACTGCAACAGATCCAGCCGAGCAAGACAGGAAGCACAGGTTGGCCACACACGTGTATGTATAGAAAATTCTACACAGGTCTGATGAGCAAGAAAAAACCCACTCTGCAAGCCAGTTACACATCGGGAGGGACTAACAACACTAGCCTGAGAATGTTCCTCCTGAAACACACATGAATCAAGAGGGGAAGAGTTTAATAGTTACTAACGAGTAGAATGGAGAAGTATTTAGTCATAAGAATGATCTGAAGAGCAGTACGCAGGACACGGGCAGTACTGTAAGATATTCAAACGGTGTGTGCAAAATATCCCTGCAGCTCCGTAGCGAGACAAGTACACAACAGTGACAGAGGCCAACACGGCGAGACAGGGGCTCCGGCCATTGCTCCTTCACAACCCATCCTGCCTGTCGGCTGAAAGAACAGGCTGTGGCTTGGCGGTCTCTGAGTGACCCCACGGCTCGGCTCTCCGCCTGCTCTCGCCTGGCCGCGATACTCGAAGGGAGGCAGTGGACGCTAACAAAGACCGTGAGTGGACAACCCTCAGGTCCCACAACTGTGGAGAGGACAGCGATGCTTTAGGGGAAGAAGGGGGGACTGTCACCAGGGTTCAAACCCCAGCGCAGACACGTAAGAGGGAATCCCGGACAAGCGCACTACTTGCGCCTCAGGATTTTCACGGTTAGGAGGAGTGAGTCAGAACACCCGCCCCACACTACTGCTGAGTGACCCGGGTGTGCTCCACGCGACATCTGTGCGGTGACATCCCCGCACCCGCCACCGTGACCCGACAGCCGGTGCCGGAAAGCGCCTCCCCTCCTCGGTCACAGACGGCGTCACCGCGCGCACCCCACCCGCCAAGTCCGACCCAGACTTGCAGAGGAATGAAAACGAGAGGAACTCCCTGAAGTTACAGAGTAGACCGACAAGACGTGGCTGTTACACAGCAAGCTCGAGTTAACTGAATATTCTGATCAATAAAATTGCCATTTTCAAAAGCCTCAAATATAGTAAAATATATTAATACTAATAAATACTGAACATATCAACCTTTGGTAGTTAAAATTTTCTAGAATCATTTAATGTACATAAATGAATGTCAATAGCTCTCAAATATAAACCCCATGTTTTATAGGTTTCTTTTAAAAAAATTTTTTTTAATGTTTATTTATTTTTGAGAGAGAGACAGAGTACAAGCAGGGGAGGGGCAGAGAGAGAGAGGGAGACACAGAATTCGAAGCAGCTCCAGGCTCCGAGCTGTCAGCACAGAGCCCAATGCAGGGCTCAAACTCACAAACCATGAGATCATGACCTGAGCAGAAGTCAGATGTTTAACCAACTGAGTCATGCAGGTGCCCCATAAACCCCATATTTTTAAAAGTACTAAATACTCTGGGATTGATGGAAACCTTATAATTTTTGCATACCCCTTCTGGTTAAAAATGAAAACAAAATGGCTAAAAACAAGAACTATTTAACATCTGCATATGCATAGGTGCTTTTAAAACCTTAAAATCATGGGGCACCTGGCTGGCTTAATTGGTAGAACATGCTACTTCTGATCTCAGAGTTGTGGGTTGAAGCCTCATAATGGGTGTGGAGCTTACTTTTAAAAAAAACAGCTAACTTAATTAATTAATACCTTGAGATCATGTGGCTATTGATTAAAATTTTAGAAATAAAACTTTTTTAATTCAAGGGGAAAAACAACTTGGAGGACAGTCAAAAAGACTCACATTCTGGAAACCACTTACTGTTGATTTCACCCAGACATGTTAAGCGGCCATTAGTAACTGCAACTGTGGAAGAAATTCAAGACACAGGGTGACTATGAACAGCATGTCCCTCTAGGAGACCCTGTTTAAGCCCAGCAGAAGCCAATCACTCTTCAAAGGAGAAAATAACTTTATCCCTTTCATTATGTCATTTAATACCTAAGTAATACTAGCACTTTTAACCTAAACTTAACCCAGCTCTGCAATGAGCAAATAATTCATTATTTCCCAAGTATTTTATGCTGCGTGTCTAGGAACATCTTGAGCCTTGGCTTCGCAGCCTGACCCTCGTGTGGTTCTATAATACAGAAAGAACCCCAAGCTTCAGATGAATAGAAAGTTGTTTACTTAGAGGAGGCAACTCTAGTCGGGTCCCAAAAGCACGGCATACTACACTTCAAAATTATTTCCACACGACAGTTTAGAACACTCCTGAAAAACTACAGCATATTTTAACAAGCCAGTAAAAATGCAAAGCATTCTTGGGGTGCCTGGGTGGCTCAGTCAGTTATGTGTCCATTTTCAGCTCAGGTCATGATCTCTCAGTTCGTGAGTCTGAGTCGCGCATCAGGCTCTGAGCTGTCTGCCAACAGCTTCGGAGCCTGGAGCCGGCTCCGGATTCTGGGTCTCCCTCTTTCTCTGCCCCTCCCTTACTCACGTTCTCTCACACAAATAAAACATTCTTTTTAATGCAAAGCACTCTCAAATAATTGTAACATGGCAAATAAAAGAAACATCCCAGAAAATGTGATGACCCCCCTTTCAGAAAATGCTAGTTGCAGGGCCTTGCCTAGGGGCGGAGCTCAAAAAGCAGTTGCCAAATCAAATAGCAGAAAATTGCGTCTCTAAAACAACTGCTTGAAGGCTAAACCTGACGGTTAGGATTAAATATAAAGTTTTACTTCCTTTTTGGCTCACCTACTCTGAGAAGGAAGCAGAGGTATCACTGAAATTTCCCTGTTCTGGCAGATTCGGACGTGGCTGCTTTGTCACTTCTCTGAGCTGCAGGTGACGATGATGCAGATGCAGGTGCATGTGTTTGTTTACACCGGCAATTTCCCACAAGGGCTATTAATTTCTTTGTCCACCTACCTCTCAAACTCTTGATGTAGTTAGTCCTACAAATTAAAAAACATAGTATACCTGTTGACCCTTTGTCATATTTGGTTCCACAAACTATTAGCTTCTATAATTTTACTTTTCAATGAGCAAACATGTTAGTATTTTGCATCCTGAGGTCTGCAACCTTCCCCCTCTGAAGTCTTCCCTTAAAGAGACTCTGCTCATTCCCTCAAGGACCCAGGCCCCACAAATGTTCCGAGGCGGTTTTCAGGAGTCATCTCTGATAAACATTCTATTGTGCTTTCCCCACAGTCTAGAATTATAAACACGTGTTCTTAATCCATCTGGAATTTATTTTCATGAATGACGTTTTCCAGTTATCTCATCGTTGGTAATGGCCTCTCCACAGAGACACGTGAGCGCGTCCCCTCCCTACAGGCCCCGGGGAGCCCAGGCCAGCTGTGTGCCCCACAGCTTCCTCACGTCCACACCACCTGCCCTGCATCCCTGCGTCCTCACCTGTAAGGAGCTACTCAAGTCGTATGTCCTCAGGTTGCTGGGGCAATTAGAAACAATACACATAAAATATCTCACACAATGTCTGACACAGAGTAGATACCCAATAAATAAGAACGATTTTAAATATCTAGTTTCTGATGGGAATACAAAAGTAATATGCCAAAAAATTCACTTCAAAAACTTCAGGAACATTAAGTTTAACCAACTAAATGTTAAAACACATTATTTGGGAGGCGCCTGAGTGGCTCAGTTGGTTGAGTATCTGACTTTGGCTCAGGTCATGATCTCAGGGTTTGTCGGTTCGAGCCCCACATCAGGCTTTGTGCTAACAGCTCAGAGCCTGGAGCCTGTGTTCAGATTCTGTGTCTCCCTCTCTCTCTGCCCCTCTCCTGCTCAAAAATAAAACATTAAAAAAATTTAAGACATTATTTTAACTAAAAATAGCATTCTATTATAAACTCATCTTATTTTGCCTTTTTATGTTTTAACTAAAAAACTACTATATTCTATCTCCATCAACACACAGTAGCACTGTTATCTGAGATTTCTCACTTAAACTCCATCCCTCAACCAACATTCCACTGTGGCTTCCCGAAACCGACGGGTGTGGTTCTGAAAACAATGCTGGGCAAGACAACTAAGCCTAAGCCGACCATCTGTTTAAACAAAATTTAAGTGAACTTCAATGTACTCTGTTTATCTTTCCAAAATCCGTATGATAAGGCTGGTACAGAAAGAATCTAGCTTGGGTCTTCAACAAAATCCCGTTTGCCTCTCACTGCTAACTGATTCGTAAGGCCACTCAATTCACAGAGAGTGCAGATCCCAGGGACAAGCTGCCTGGATCCTGATCTCATTCGTCACTTACTACCTCTGGGCATCCTTGGACACGTCTTCACCTCTCTACAGAAGCTCTAGTTTCTTCGTTTGTAAAATGAGAATGACAGCATCATCTACTGCCCTGGCCTACGATTAAATGAGAGAATTCCCTCAGCACGGCGGAGAGGACGTCACTGCTCCGTACTGTCCATCCGGAACACAAAGGCAGGGGCTGCCACACCGCTTTACCTCCCCATTCCCAACACAGTGCTCGGAGCACAGGCCTTAAAGGATGCTTATTAATCATGAGGGGCCGGGGGAAGGCAGGGAGAGAAAACCTTAGAAGCACACATTTTTAGCACCAGAAGGAACTTTAAAAGTCATCCAGTGATTGTACAGATGAGCAAAGTCGTGACCTTACTACCAAAGTGTCACAGGCTGGCCAAGCTAGAGCCGGCTCCTCCGGACGCCAAGACGCCAACACCTCTCACTCACTCCACTCAACCCCAAAAGTGTGCATTTTACAGTCACCTCATACTGAATACGCTTTCCTAAATTTTAAACCATTATTCCACATTGACAACCACTATTCCCATTACTAGTAATTACCACTTAGAGATCAAGCAAGGCAGTTATTTGAGAGGCCCTACCACTCAATAAGATTTTCCATAAAAACAACTGCTATTCAGCTAAGAAATATATGAAACCTCCAAGGGCTAAACAAACAAACAAACAAATAAAAACAAAGACCCAAAACCATCAGAATGAAACCAGTAACTCCAAACGGGACTCACAGGGGTGGCACTACCCAAGGTCAAATACCAAAAGGAGCACTGCTGAAGACCAATGACAGAAGGAGCTAAGGAGCTGGAAGCGTTGAAGAGAGTGGAATAGTCTCAGGCGGGCCGTGACCCTGGCTCACAGTAGAAGTAAATACAGTCCTCGCAGGCAAAATGTCCTCAACGTTGATCCCCAGGCTTTTCCCCACATTAATGCCAACCAAGTGTAAGGTCTTAGTCAAAAATCCAATAAACCCAAAAACAATCTCCATGACTGACCATCATTAGAAACAATAAGCCATACATTTAGACCCTCAAAGACTTCGGATACTAATACAGAACACAGAATAACTATGTACAAAATGTTCAAAAAATAAGCACAAATAGGACACGCCTCAGAGACTATCAAAAATGAGCAGAGTTGGGGGCGCCTGGGTTGTGGGTTAAGCATCCAGCTTTGGCTCAGGTCATGATCTCTCGGTTCGTGGGTTCGAGCCCCACATCAGGGTCTGTACTGACAGCTAGCTCAGAGCCTGGAGCATGCTTCGGATTCTGTGTCTCCCCCTTTCTCTGACCCTCCCCTGCTCGCACTCTCTCTGACTCTCAAAAATAAATAAAAGACATAAAAAAAGAAAAAAAGAAATAGTTGGGGCGCCTGGGTGGCTCAGTCGGTTAAGTGTCTGACTTCAGCTCAAGTCATGATCTTGCAGTTTGTGGGTTTGAGCCCCGCGTCAGGCTCTGTGCTGACAGCTAATTCAGAGCCTGGAGACTGTCTTCGGATTCTGTGTCTCCCTCTCTTTCTGACCCTCCCCTGCTCGCGCGCTCTCTCTCTGTCTCTCAAAAAAAAAAAGAAAGAAAGAAAGAAAGAAAATTTTTAAAAATAATAATAAATGAGCAGAGTTGAAAAAGAAACCAAACAGAACTTCCAGAAATAAAATATTGAAACGAATTCTTTACAAACCAACTAATGAATAGCAGCTCTGACACAAATAAAGAGGAATTAGTCAATTAAAAGACAGATTTGAAAAATCTGAGACCAGCACAGGGCGACAAGGAGAAACAAACTATGACAGAAGAGACAGAACAAGAAAGTCCACTACGCATGCGCTAGAATCACAGGCAGAGAAGAACAGTGAAGAGTATGCAGATGCTGCCGCCCCAGAGCCTCCCATGTGGCCCGGTCATGGTCAATTCCACCGTGTTCTTGGACACCACTGTGGACGGTGAGCCCTTGGGCCACATTTCCTTCAAGCTGTGGGGGAGAAAGAATTTGGTTCTCAAGGTCCCTGCTTTCACAGAATTATTCTGGGACTTACATGCCAGCACGGTGGCTTCACACGCCATAAAGGCACTGGTGGCCAGTCCACGTAGGGGGAGAAATTTGATGATGAGAATTTCATCCTGAAGCACACAGCTCCTGGCATCTCATCCACAGCAAATGCCAACCCCAGCAGGAATGGCTCCCAGTTCTCCATCTGCGCCGCCAAGGCTGACTGGTTGGCTGGCAAGCATGTGGTCTCCAGCGAAGTGATTGAGGGGCAGGAACACAGTGGAAGGCACGGAGTGCTTTGGGTCCAGGGCTGCAAGGCCAGCAGGAAGATCACCACTGCTGACTGGACAAATCTAATAAATCTAACTTGCGTTGTATCTTTTATCCTTTTGTAGCTCAGAAGAGCACCCCTTCACCCCCAACTGCTTGAAATAGCCTATAATCTCTGTGCTTCCGCTGCAGTTCTGTGGGTCCCAAAGTATCCTTGGTCCCCTCCAAATCTAGCTGGATTAGAGTTAAGTTTATGATTATGAAATAAAAACTACACAAGAACAAAAAGATTAAAGAAGCATCAATATAATATCCAAGGAGAGAATGGTTGACAATTTTACCTAGCTGAAAGACACAAATCCACAAACACTAAGCAAAAAACAAAGAAAAATACATATCTTATACACACAGTAATGAATCTATAGAACAGCAAAGGAAAAAAAAGATCACCTACAAAAGAATAACAATTAGATACTGGCAAACTTGTTACAGAAACAACAAAAGTAGAGGAATAGAGTTATCTTCAAAATGCTAAAAGGAAATAACTGGCAATTTGGATTTCTGTAACAAGCAAAATTATCTCTTAAGAATGTGTGAAAATAGTCATTTCAGATAAACAAAAACAACAGTACCCTCTACAGACCTGCAGAAAAGGAACTTCTAAAGAAGAAAAATGTGCCATAAGGATTGTGAGTAAAGAAACTGCTAATTGGGAAAGAATTCTAAAAATGTATTTTGTATAGTGATGTTAATGTCCAATTTATGAGATTAATAAAAGGCTGGACTAAAATACTGAATATCAGTAGTATGTAACTTGATAGTTGAATTTAATTGGAATTAAAGTGTTTCAATGTTCTTGCTTTGTTTGGTAGAGGAATATAATATTAATTTCAGACTTTGTTAAATATGCCTGGTAAAATGTCAAGAGCAACCACTCAAAGGGAACATAACAGAAACATAATTTCAAACCAAAAGAAGGGAGAGAACATAAAGCAAAAAAAAGAAGAAAGCTTAGTTGTTTCTTCATTTTTTAGTATTGTATTTATTTTTGAAAAAGAGAGAGACAGAGACAGAGCACGAGCAGGGGAGGGGCAGAGAGAGAGGGAGACACAGAAGCCTAAGCAGGCTCTAGGCTCTGAGCTGCCAGCACAGAGCCCAACGTGGGGCTCGAACTCATGAACCGTGAGATCATGACCTACGCCGAAGTTGGATGCTCAACCGACTGAGCCCCCAAAGCGCCCAAAGCTTGGTTGTTTCAAAAGGCAAGGGTGGGGGCGCCTGGGTGACAGTCAGTTAAGCATTCGACTTCAGCTCAGGTCATAATTGTGAGTGTGAGCCCCACATAAGGCTCTGTGCTGACAGCTCAGAGCTCAGAGCCTGAAGCCTACTTAGTATTCTGTCTCTCCCTCTCTCTCTGGCCCTCCCCTGCTTGTGCTCTCTCGCTCTCTCTCAAAAATAAACATTAAAAAAAAATTTTTTAAGGCATACATAAAGGGAAAAAATGACAAACAGAAAACAAAATGTATGGGGCGCCTGGGTGGCTCAGCACTTGGATGTCTGACTCTTGATTTCGGCTCAGGTCACGATCTCACAGTCTGTGGGGTCGAGCCCTGTGGTGCTCTGCGCTGACAGCACGGAGCCTACTTGGGATTCTCCCTCTTTCTCAAAAACAAATAAACATTTAAAAATGAAAATAAAAAGTTAGAACAATGCTTTGTTCATTAAAAAATACATGTAGAATGATAGAAAAAATATAAATTTATCAGAATCACAAAAAATATAACTGTACTAAATGGTGGCAGTTAAAAGACAGAAATTATGATTAGTGTGGGAGGCTGCATAATGTCACCAAAGATATTAGTTCTAATCCCAGGAGCCTGTAAATGTTATTTTACATGGCGAAGACTCTGGAGATGTGATTAAAGATTTGGAATGATGAGATTATCCTATATCCTAGATTACCTAAATGCAATTGCCAATAAAAAAGAACTGCAGGAGGAAACGCGACTGCGCATTTATGAGACAAGAGGGTGGTGGTACCAGGACCCCGCACCCGGAGCAAAGCAGCCCCAGCCCAGAGAGCCGGCGGCCGGAAGCCAGAGGAGGCAAGGAGCAAATTCTCCTCTGAGAAACTCCAGAGGAGCCACGGGCCAGCCATCAGCTTGATGTCGCTTCCATGATACTGAGTTTGGACTTCTGGCCCCAGAACTGTAAGACAACAGCCTCTGTTGTTTAAAAGCATCGGGTTCTAGGGAATTTGTCATGGCATCCACCAGAGGAAAAATAAAACAAAAACGAATTTATCAATAAAACGTAAGAACAGAACACAGAAGTTTGCAAGTAAATGGATGAAAAAAGCGATACCAGGCAAACAGCAACCAAAAGAAAGCTGAAGTTTCTGTGTTAATATTAAACAAAATAACAAACAAAAAGACCATGGAAAATAAAAGCAATTACTTGGGATAGAAAAGTCACTACATAATGATAAAAAGTTCAATTCAAGAGAAAGATTAAAAATATTAATAAAATGGTCTCAAGACATATGAAGCAAAATTTGCTGGAACTCAGAGAGAAACTGAAAAATCTACCATCATAATGGGGAACTAAAACAATGCTCAATTATTAATAGGCAAAGCAGTCAAAAATTAGTAAATAGTAAATAGAAAATAAGAATAATCAACAAGTTAATCTTCAGAAATATATATAACTTTGCAGCACCCTGCTCTCTAAAAACAATTAAAGTTTATATACTTGGGGCATCTGGCTGGCTCAGTTGGAAGTGTGACCCTTGATCTTGGGATCATGAGTTCAAGCCCCACATTGGGTATAGAGATTACTATGAATATATGTTCTTCTCTAGAATACAGAAAACATTCATAAATATTAACCTCACATCTGGATGGAAAATTCTTAAATCTCAAATTCTGGGGTGCCTGGGTGGCTCAGTCAGTTGAGCATTCAATCTTGGCTCAGATCAGGATCTTGCAGTTCATGGGTCTGATCCCCACATCAGGCTCTGTGCTGACAGCTCAGAGCCTGGAGCCTGCCTCAGATTCTGTGTCTCCGTCTCACTCTCTGCCCCTCCCCCACTCACGCTCGCTCGCGTGCTCTCTCTCTCTCTCTCTTAAAAATAAATAAAAAATACAAACTATTTCTCCAGTCACAATGCAATTAAAATATATCAATAACAAAAATTTAAAATTTTTACGTATGTATTAAATATATAGATTTCAAAATTTAAAAGCACACTTTTAAATAACTTATGGGCCAAAGAAAAAAGTCATAATGAAATTTTAAACACACAGAATGAAAAGATAATACTTGAAAACCACTGGTTTCCCAAAAAAGCTACTTTTAGAGAAATGTAGAATTAAACACTTTAGTGACCAACTTCAAAGAAAAAGAATACATTTCACACCATTTAGCAATCCAAAACCCTCCCTATGCTTTATATATTTTTTCTAATCCTTAAAACAACTCTGAAAGTTAGATTACAGCTGCAGCTAAAAATGTGCTGATTACCTGAGTTCACAAACCCAAAACACATGTCCTATGAGGAGGAAAAAATGTGTGTACATCCCATCTCAAAACGTCATTCATGTATCCACTTGGGCCAACAACGCGCAGCCCTGACTTTTCCTGGGAACAACGATGACGTCATGGCTCCTTTCACAGCACGATCTGGGGCCAGTGGCCTCCAAAGCTGAAATAATGTACAAATAACAACAAAAAAAGTCCTGGCAATCTCCCATAGCTGTAGTCACAAAACTCTGCACTATTTTCATGAGGATTCTACTCCACCCTAGTGCATTATGAAGCAATAAAAATGGAAATTATCCACCAAGAAAAATTAAAATATACTTTAAAACAGAACTGTTAGATTTTTTTTCCAGAACTGTTGGCCTGATTTTTATAAGATACAAATGATAAAAGTAACTGGGGGGGGGGGGGGGGGGGGGGGGGGGGGGAAGGGGGGAGGTACATGAAACATCTCAAAGATTCCAAGAGCCTAACAGGCATCCACCTCGTGTCCCTCCCAAAGCCGCGAGCAGGGGCGCAGGTGCCACCTCATGGGCTTATTCTCGGACGTACACAGGACCTCTGTTCTTGTGATCTTCAATTCCTCAATGCTCAGTACAAATCCTGCTCCACTGAAGTCTTTTTAAAAAGTTCTGTGGGGGGCGCCTGAGTGGCTCAGTCAGTTAAGTGTCCAACTTCGGCTCAGGTCATGATCTCATGGTTCCTAGGTTCTAGCCCCCGGGGAGGCCTCTGTGCTGACAGCTTAGAGCCTGGAGCCTGATTTGGATTCTGTGCTCCCTCTCTCTTTGCCCCTCCCCTGCTCACGCTGTCTCTCTCTCAAAAATAAACATTAAAAAAAAACTTGAGTGAATTAAAAAGTCTTCTAAACACTATTATCATTTAGAAACTAGAGATAAAGAAAATTCAAAGTTGGAAAAGAAACGCTTCCTTTGCCTGAAGAAATTCCCCGGTTTCCAAAATAAGCAGTCTAACACCCGAGGCAAAATCCGAGCCCAATATTCTAGATTCTCTAGGTCAAGGTCACTCCTGGGGCTTATGCTGTCAAAATACATTGTGCTTCAGTTCCTGTGGATGATGCTCCACACAAACTGAGACAGGGAGTATCAGGATGGTGGGTTACCTAGTTCCCCAGAGCGGAGCGCATTAACATCACATCCCTTCCTACTGAAGTGCATAATCCTAAAGAGAAGTCATCTCATGAGACTCGGGCACCAGGTCTAATCCGCCCTGCCTGCCTGCAGCTCTCTGCAACAATAACTTGATTAATGGTATCATCTGGGAATGAGGTTGGCCTGTTAACTAAAATATTCTTCAATCTTGGAAAGCATGTTTAACCACAAAATCCTTGCTAAGCTGCAAAAATGTACAGCTGTACGTGACACAAACATCTCTGCACAGAGCTTCGACTTATTTAAAAAAAAAATGCTAGCAGCTAATAAACAGGGCTTTCTGTTGCTCTTCTGTGCCCGTCGCCGTTAGCACCCACTTCTCCCTAGTCTACACACGTGCACGCGGACAGCACCCGCACACCACAGGCGGTCACAAGTTGTCCCTGGGGCCCCACGCTCTGGTTATACAGGACTGTTTGTTACTACTCCTACTTCTACAGATAAGAAAAGGAGTTCAGAAAACTTCACCAACTTGATCCAGGGCCACACACTTTGAGCAGCAAAACTGGCGCTGCCTCCTGACCCCGTATCCCTAACAGTGGCCCCCGGACTCGCTTCAGTGCGCCTGAGCTCCTACCGCAGCATTTGCAGATTTACAGTTGGACTGAGATACCATAAAATTCACCCAATTAAAGCGTACAGTTCAGAGGTACCTGGGGGGCTCAGTCGGTTAAGCATCCGACTTCAGCTCAGGTCATGATCTCAAGGTGTGTGGGTTCGAGCCCCGCATCAGGCTCTGTGCTGACAGCTCAGAGCCTGGAGCCTGCTTCAGATTCTGGGTCTGCCCCTCCGCTGCTCACACTTTCTCTCTCTCTCTCTCAAAAATAAACATTTTTAAAAAAGCGTACAGTTCAGTGGTTTCTCGTTTATTCAGAGATTGCCACAATCATCCACAATCTAATTCTGTAACATGCTCCACACCCAAGAAGACACCCCACACCTGCAGCCTCTCCCCACTTGTGCCCCTCCCTCCGCGCCATCTCTCTGGCCTCCCTGGCTTAGCATTAGGTTTTTCCAAGTTCATCCACGAGAAGCGTGTATCAGCACTTCATTCTTTATTGTTGCCCAACGCCGCTCCACTGCACAGACATACCGCATTCTGTGTATCATCCATCAGCTAATAGCTTTCTAGCTATTAATAATTCCACTGTGAACACTCAGGCACCAGCTTCTGTGTGGACAGATGGTTTCATTTGGCACTTGGATTTTCAAAGTGTTTTCATAACATATAGTTTTCAAAATATATATTTTTTTTATGTTTATTTTTGAGAGAGAGAAAGAGAGAGACAGAGACAGAGTGCGTGTGGGGGCGGGGCAGAGAGAGAGGGAGACACAGAACCTGAAGCAGGCAACAGGCTCTGAGCTCTCGGCACAGAGCCCGACGTGGGGCTGGAAACCAGAACCGTGAGACCGTGACCTGAGCCGAAGTCAGACGCTTAGCCGACAGAGCCACTCAGGTGCCCCTCTCTTTTGCATCTTAAAACCGCTTCACTTTGTGATGGAGAAAACTGGGGCGCAGAGCAGTAAGGTGACTTTTCACCCACCAGTCAATCACTCCGTCAACCAGCAGCACACCCACACCTTCCAGCTGAAGACCTGCTCCTTCCACAGCCCTCACGGCTCCGTCTCTTCTGCCAGGAATTTCGATCAAGAGCAAGCAAATGAGAAGAAAGTATTTTAGGTGAAGAGCTCCTGAAGTCACTCTAGGCCAATCCATAAGGCAGATTTACATTAAGCCTTTCAGAGTAAGAGAAGGGAAGAGAAAACAAACTGCTCAGGCCACCTTGTTCTAAAGGTCCCCCTCCGGTGACGGCCTTCTCCTCCCCGAGCAAAGAGGGAAAGCTGTCACCGCGGGGCACGGTGAAGACACAGACAGAGCAGACACCTACTGCATCCCGTCCCTGGGGGCAGCGGGGCCTGGTGCAAGCCTGCGAGCTCCATCCGGACTTCAGCCCCGGGGCTGGATACAGAGCTCATTTGTTCTGATACAGGTGACAATATCTGGGGGCCACAAATTGCTATGGCCAGTTGTGTAACTTCCTCTTTCCCAGCCTCCTGACAGCTCCCAGGCTTACGATATTTCTGGTAATAGAGTTTAGAAACAAGGTTCATAATCATGTGAGTGGTACGTGGCAGTACCCAGTGCCTGACAGTCACGGGGTGAGCTAGGTACCACCGTCACCCCCGCAGCAGGTGGAAACAAACACTTCCGTGTTTGGGGGACACATACCACTAGCGGGGGTAGAAGCTGGCATAACTTCTAAGGAGCGAAGTGTGGAATCAGCTATGGAAACCAAAGTGCAAACATCCTTGGACCGGGCAATTCACTCCTCAGAATATCCTACAAATATACTTCAGAGTGCCCAAAGACGGAGATGCAAGAGTATTCTATAACAGTAAAATTCTAGAAACAAATATCCATCAATACAGTCGTGATTAAATAAATGAGGGGCTGCCTGGAAACCAGGCCACCGAGGCTGCTCAGCATGAAATAGGTTGCTGTGCGCTGGTACTGGGCATTCTCCCAGGCGGAGCAAATCAGTATCGTCATGGGTACCTATTTCTCGTTTTCTTCTCATATAATTTATTAAATTTTCTGCAACCTGTTCCTTGTTTGTTATTGTTTTTAACTAAGCTCTATCCCCAACATGGAGCTTGAACCCACCACCCCGAGGTCAAGTTGCACACTCTACTGACTGAGCCAGCCAGACACCCCTGTGTGTAACTACTCCCTGAAGGAATTGCCGGAGCAAACCACCGTCCGGCTGTGTGATCCCAGGCAAATTACTTAACAGCTTCCTCATCTGCAAAATGGGATAACAACACTTCCCACGTAGCGCTCAATGAAAATGACCTGTGGCAACTGCTATAATTTAATGACTATAGAATCATGACACTGCTGTAACAGTAATTTTAGTAATTTTACTGTTGCTGTTATTAGATGGGCTCCAAAAAAAATCCATTTCATAACTAAACTGCCCAACGTCACGCATTAGGCAAATACAGGGAAATGACCGTCACCATCGGCTCCATTCCATCGTGCTCACGGCCTAGATATGACACCCAGCCCACATGGCCTGTCCTATTCGGTATCTGCCGTGGATGGGCAACGAGAAGCACCGTGCGCTGAGATGGATCTCCACTCTCACCGCCCAGACACCTGCCCCCAGACACACCCAGATTTGATCTCTGATCAATGTCACCTCCTCAATCAACACTGTTCCCATGTCCTGCTGCCATCATTCTCTATTTCCTCCCGCCTGCAGCCTTCACAGCAGTTACTCCTACCTAACAGAACATTCACTCCTTATCTCTCATTCTAGAACAGAAGTTGCCCAGAGGGGAGTGTGTCTCTGTCCACTGTGCCTAGGCAAACACTCAACATATAAGAGGTGCTCAATACGTGTATACATGAACAGACGGGGCCGACACACAAGTTAACACGGAACAGAAAATGTGCCTGCAAAATAACATTTTAAAATTACTGTTGTTCTTTTATCCTGACAGAAAGGGTTCTCAAGGCATTGTTAGAAGATAAGCGTCCTACAGACTCTAGTCCTGCTGTATTTAAAATGCCAGTTTTTGAACCACAGCGAGACTATCCTGTACAATTCTTGAGCTATTGGCCTAGAAGTAACATTGTTCCCCTAAAGCCTAGCACAGTCCTCTTTGGTGCAAGGGGAGTTTTCACCCTATAAAGGGCCAAAGGGAGGAGAGCGTAGCCAAGTTCTGCCAGCCTCCATGGTTAATTAGGTAAGGGTCTCTTTTAGAATTTCTAATATCTGGCGCTGTCTGGTTTACAAAAGCAGGAATGACAGCCAATTTGTTCAGGATCCTGGGCGTATAGGTGCGATACGCCTCCATGGTTCTATATTACTATCTTTGGCCATCTAGTGGCCACTGGAAGACGCCCCCCCCCCCCCATTAGAGTCTGGCGGTAGAGGCGTAGGCCCTCCTTACCTTTTGCCTAGTTGAAATCCCATGCCTAGATTAGAGGCAATTAATTCATAGCATTTGTCAAAGAGCAGGTAAATGCTATTCTGTTAATGGTCTTAAAATTACAACACAGAGGGGGGAATGTAAGGATGCAGGTCTGATTCAGGTTTCCCCTCTGACCTTGAAGGCCAGCTAACACCATTAACATTTCTGAGGGCGGGCCTAAAGATGGAGGTTAAGACTAGTCACGCCCTACCTGAGGGTCCTAGTCACGCCCTACCTGAGGGTTCTGGGTCCACTCTGTAATTGGTTAAAGTCACTGTCAATGACGTGATGCTATAATGATTGGACCCCTGTACCTGTGTCACAATTTCCTGTAACTCCCCTTCCCAAACTCCTAAAAGGCCCTGCCCAGCCATGTTCGGGGCTCGCTCCACGTGGATCCAGTGTGTTGTTGAAGTCTGTGAGCCCGAGTTTAGGCTGACCAGGCCTAAATTCGTCATAAAGCCCTTTGCTTTTGCAAAAAATAAAAAAATAAATAAATAAAATGCCAGTTTTTCCCCCATGTAGCATAAACTCATTTAAAAAAAAAAAAGCTTTGTCAAAATACACTGAACACTTATAAACTAACAACTATCAGAAACAATGTGCGTTACTCTTTAACAACTGTTTTAAAAGGTACTTCTGGAATAAATAAAGCTCAAAGGGCAAAATGACTTAAACTTGTTCCTCTTCATTCCTTCCAATTCAAGTTTCCTCCTGCATGTAGGTAAGAATAAGCATTAACTATTAAACAGCTGTTAAAGTTTAATATTATGCTATGTTCAGATTCCTAACTATTTTAAGGAGACATGTGATTGCCAGCAGCACTGACCAAACCAAGGAAGTATTCGCATATTTACTCTGTTACTAACCAAATCTTAGATTCAGTTTTGAAAACCTTAAAAAATAGGGAATTCAAAAAAGGACATCCCTTCTACTAGCCAAAATAACTTTGCAAAGCAGGCAGGAAAATAAAAACAAAATGATATATAGGATTCACAAGTAAGTAGGTATTTTTTTTAGTGAATTTAGATTCTCAAGAAGGCTATGAACTTAATCTATATAAAAAGAAGAAAAAAATGTTGCAATTCACCAATTGTCCACCGAGAAAAAATTTAAAACCCCGCTGCTGACATAACAGAAAAATCCTCAAGAATATTTATAGGGAAAAGTAACTCTTCATAATACAACAATGTAAAATTTACAATGCCTGGTATCTAATAAAAAATTACCCAAGCAAAAAACAGGAAAATATAACCCATAATGAGAAAATAATCAAAACTAACCCAGAACTGAAAGATAAGTTAAAATGAGCCGACAAGATCATTAAAACAGTTGGTAAAACTGTATTTTCAAAATCTTAAGTAAGGAACTAGAAGATATAAAAATGATACAAATAAGGGCACTTGGATGGCTCAGCCAGTTGAGCATCTGACTCCCAATTTTGGCTCATGTCATGATCTCAGAGTTGTGGGATAGAGTCCCTTGTCAGGTTCTACACTGAACATGGAGCCTGCTTGGGATTCTCTTTCTCCCTCTCTCTCTCTGCTCCTCCCCTGCTCATGCTCTCACAAGCGTGCGCGCTCTCTCTCTCAAAATAAATAAACTTTAAAATTTTTCAATAATAAGATGCAACTAGAACTTTTTAAAATTTTTTAATGTTTATTTATTTTTGAGAGAGAGACCAAGAGGCAGAGCATGAGTGGGGGACTGGCAGAGAGCATGCAAGACAGAGAATCTAAAGCAGGTTCCAGGCTCAGGGCTGTCAGCCCAGAGCCTAACATGGGGCTCAAGCTCACAAACCATGAAATCATGACCTGACCTGAAGTTGGACATTTAATCAACTGAGGGAGTCACCCAGCAGCTGATACAACAGAACTTTCAAAGATGAAAGCTACAAGGACACAGGAGTGCTGATTCTAGGGGCACACGCACCCCATTGCTTATAGCAGCACTAGCAACAACAGCCAAATTATGGAAAGAGCCTATATATCCATCAATTGATGAATGGATAAAGATGTGGTTTATATATACAATGGAATACTACTTAAAATGAGAAAGAATGAAACCTTGCCATCTGCAGCAATGTGGATGAAAGTGGAGGGTGTTACGCTAAGTGACATAAGTCAGTAAGAGAAAGACAGATATCATACATTTTCACTCATGTGGAACTTGAGAAACAGAAGACCATGGGGGAACGGAAGGGGAAAAATAGTTTCAAACAGAGAGGGAGGCAAACCATAAGAGGCTCTGAAATACAGAGAACAAACTGAGGGTTGATGGGGGGGCGGGGGAGAGGGGGAAATGGGGGATGCGCATGGAGGACGGCACGTGCTGGGAGGAGCACTGGGGGTTGTCTGTAAGCGATGAATCATGGGAATCTACTCCCGAAGCCAAGGGCACACTGTACACACCGTACATTAGCCAAGTTGACAATAAATTATATTCAATATATATATATGCAAGTAAAAAATAAAAATAAAAAATAAAGATTAAAGCCACAATGTGTAAGAAGAAAAATTACATGGAACAAGAATAATGGAAGGTTAAACAGTGCAGGAGGAAAAGTAGTGAAGGTGAAGATACAGCACTAGAACTATCCAAAATGAAACGACAACCAAATAAATTGGCATCAGTGAGCTGTGGTAACTTTTAATGGTCCAAGAGCAGGGACTGGAGCCCTCAAAGCAGACGGCAGGAGAAGGAACAGAAACCAGAGTGAAAAAGAACGGCCAAGATTTTCCCAAGTTTGACGAACACTATAAACACACAGATCCAAGGAAAAAGCTCAGTGAACCCACAAATACAAAAAACACGTGCAAAAGGCACATCAAAATACAACTGCTCAAAACCAGTGACGGCAAAATCTTAAAAGCAGCCAGAGAAAAAGAACACGTCACGTAAAAGAACAAAAATTAGGATGACAACAGATTTCTTGCAGGAAATGACGCAAGTAAAACCACAGTGAAGCAACACCTTTTGAAAAAGTAAATATTAAAAGGGTTTAGCCTAATGGTTTCTGCGCTCCAAGTCTCCTGGCTCAAATCCACACCTCTCTGTAGCAAACCTCCGTGGCAAGAGCCCCTCCGAATGACAAGCGTCTCGGGTTCCGCACACCTCCTCTCACCGGCACGCCGGGCGCAGGGCTGTCCGCCCGCCGCGAGGCGGGAGACCAGGGTCTTCGGGAGGGCGGCTGAGAGGACGCACTGCAGCCTCCGGGCCAGGTGCGATGCTCTCCGTTCACCCGCTTACATCAATCCCCATAAACACGCCGAATGAAGTAGGAAAGGGCCTGTTTGACAATTCGGGAAACAAGATTAATTTGGCATAGAAAATTACACAGCTAGGTGTAACCAGGTCTTTCTAATCCCAAATAGCTCTTTCTATTAAAGCACAATTGAAATATATTAAAGGGAAAACAAAATACAAAAGTTCATTCTGGGACAGAACTAGAATAATAAAGTGGAGAATTCTATTCAAAGAAAAGCAAAGCAGATTTTTTTCACGAAAACAAACAGCAACAGTTTTCCATTTATTGTAACCGACAGGCCCCAACAACTGTCCTATGCTCAGCACGACACGGTATTTCAGAACAAGTGTTTCTCGCACAGTTCCCTAACGGATGCAACAGAACACAGGCCACGGGCAGATGAAACAATTCGGTTCATCAAGAAATAGAGGTCTAGTTCAATCCAATGATAAAATTTAGGTTCTGGCCAGAAATCAGCAAATCATGATTCCCCACCCTCACCCCCAAGGCAGATGTTTGGATGAGGGCCACAATTAGGCTTAATATTTAAAGGTTGAAAAAAGAATAATATTAAACATAAATAATAACATGATAGACACGCAAATCAATTCAAACCTCAGTGTCCCTAAAGATGGTTTTATTGGAATAGTCCCGCACCTTCGCCTTCATTTGCATACTGCTGCTTCCTGCAACAGCAGCAGAGCTCAGCAGTTGCAACAGAGATCCCGGAACTCTCAAAGCCTGAAACACCCATTATCTGATCCTTTGCTGAGAACTTGCCAAGCACGGGTCTGAGGGACCAGATCGTCCACACCACTTCTAACAATCCGCCTCGAGCGCTACTCCTCACGCCTAAGCTTTTAAAAAACAGCCAACGATCAGATTCGCTGATCCGGGAACGTGGCAACTATTTCTTGAGGACCTGCTCTGTGCCAGGCATTGTGCTGGACCCGCAGGAGACAGCAGCAGTGAGGCACAGCCCTCGCCCTCACCGGGAAGACCAGGACCAACAGTTATAACCAAGTGCCTCCAGTGTGAGGCCTGAGAAAGTATACAGAAGGAAGGCAGCACAGCCCGGCGGTTAAGAGCATCCTCTGTGGAGTCAGACACCCTGGGTCTGAATCCAGCTCACCACCTAACTGTCTGATCTTGGCAATCACTTACACTCCCTTAGTGTTTTCATTTGGAAAAAAAAGATACTCTCATCAGCACTGAGCAGGATTGTTTTAAGGATTAAATGAGATAATACATAAAAGCACAACGCCCGGCATATAGCAAGTACCTAAAAGAATAAAATTCTAGTTCATAAACTCGATTTTAGAAATTCTATCTTGCTAGGGCACCCGGGTGGCTCAGTCAGTTAAGTGTCCGACTTCGGCTCAGGTCATGGTCTCATGGTTCGTGGGTTCAAGCCCTGCATCGGGCTCTGTGCTGACAGCTCAGAGCCTAGAGCCTGTTTCACATTCCGTGTCCTCTCTCTCTCTCTGCCCCTTCCCAGCTCTCTCTCTCTCTCTCTCTCTCTCTCTCTCTCTCTCTCTCAAAAATAAACATTAAAAATACATATAAAAAAAAAAAGAAATTCTATCTTGCTAATTGAAAGCATATCCCTGGTTTTCAACAATCATTTAAACAGAGAGAAGGACAAACCTCAGAGAAAAATCCAGAGGCACGTCACAGGGCACACCGCCCCCCCCAAGGTGGAAGAAACACCTGCACAGAATGGTGGTCCTCGGCCCATTCGACACTGATGAACGGGGACCACTGCTCTAAGAGCAAGGCCAGAAGAGTGATTCTTAATGGGGTTACATCTGAATCATCTGGTCCAAGGTCGGAATTCAGCAGGACAAGATGGGATTCCTGCATGTTTAATAAACCACAGCCATAAAACATGGTGGCAAAAAACTTATTCTTAAAAAACCTTCCATTTCTCCTTCATAGAATATTTTCCCTTTACCCACTGTACCTGGCTCTCAAGGGTAAGTTTAAACTGTACCCTCTTTATGTAGCTTTCCCTGAAGCCTTATGACCTTATGTTTTTAGCTATCGTTTTCCCAAGACTTAAAGAGACTGAATCTTAAATCATTCATTCCACAAATATTTACTGGGCACCTACTGTGTGCCTGGTTACCAGCTCAGAGCACAGTGGGAAGCAAAGCCAAGGTGCTGTGAGAGATAAACCTGGAAATATATATGGGAAGAGGGCAAACCTTGAAGGCCTGGCCCAGGAGCTCAGGATTCATGGACCAGGGAGAATTACAGAGGAGGTCTAAGCAGGGAAACGTCATGGTCTAGTCTATGACTCAGAGCTCATTCTAGAAAAACACAAAGGGCCAGCTGATAAATACGCTCTATGCCTTCATAAAGTGTCTTTGTTGTGGAAGAAAAAAACATGGCTAAGCAAACAAATCATTAAAACTGAAAGGCACAAGCAGCATCTTCTGAGTCAGTAACAGGGGAACTTTCTTGAAAGAGGGCAGCGGGAGAGGGCGTTTCTCTAGAGGACTTTTATGCAGGGGCCTGAGGAGAAGGAGCGGCCACACAGAGTGGTACAAGCGTTCACTCCAGGCGAAGAGATCAGTGTGCGATTCCCTAAATGGGAAGAGGGGGCTCCAAGAACCCACCTGTAAAAGCAGCATAAACGAGCAAGCAGAACAATGGCAGAAAGTGAGATCCTGGAGATCAGGATAAAAAACCTGGATTCTGTCCTTAAATACAACAAGAAGTCACTGGGTTTTTGTTTTTAAGGGGACTGATTTTATTGTGAGCACATAATCTAATCGCACGAACTAAAATATCCAAAGAGACACAAGCTATCCAATCAAGAGTGTCTCTCCCTTCCAGCCCTCCCTCAGCCAGTCCCCTGTCCCTAAAGGCGACCACTTTTATGTCTTTGAAAGGTTTCAAGCAAGACGAACATGATCTGATTTACATTACGCATAAATCACCCCGGCTGAAATGTAGAGGAGGGGTAGGAAGACTGCAGGGAAAGCAGCTGGAGGCTGCTGTGCTGGTCCAGGGGAGATGGGACAGCTGCTGGGCCCCGGGTGGGGACAGCGGGATGGGACAGGACTGGTTCAGGATGCAAGATGGAAGCAGAACTGACAAACTGAGATCAGCAAAAGAGCATTAATAACTCCAGCTACAGGCACTGGTTTTCACCCCCTTAGGACCTACATTTTAGACTTTAAAGCTTAAATGTCTCAGAGTTCAATGAACATACACACAGATAACAGGAAACAGAACAAGGTGAGGAACAGATCACTACAATGTCCTGCTAACAAACTCATAATGGGGGCGCCTGGGTGGCTCAGCTGGTTAAGCGTCTGACTTCGGCTCAAGTCATGATCACACGGTTCGTTGGTTTGAGACCCGCGCCAGGCGAGCTCGGTGCTGACAGCTAGCTCAGAGCCTAGAGCCTGACTTCAGATTCTGTGTCTCCCTCTCTCTCTGACCCTCCCCTGCTCAGGCTGTCTCTCTCTCTCTCTCAAAAATAAATAAAACATTAAAAAATATCTTAAAAATTCATAACAGACTCGTGTCAACAAGAGTTAGCTGATCCTATCTCAGAAATGGACTTTGCTGAAACCAACACAGAACAGCACTGCTGTGGCTGAGGGCTGAAACGGCAGCTATGTAAAACAAGAAAAATGCAAAACTGAGGTCTTCAATATTTGTAGCTGTCAACCACCAAACAAAGAAGACTAAAGTCTAGTCAAACCTGTGTGAAGTATCTCCTTCCAATCTGGTAACTTAAAATGTACCAGAAAATTCTTGTTAACTCATAGTATAAGGGGAGAGAAGTCACTAATGGATAAGATTTTTATGTTGAGTATGCACTGAAAGGCACTGATGTGGTATACCTACATAATGGAGTATAATTCAGGCTTCAAAGCAAAGACATCCTGCCCCCTGCCCCCCACGGATGAAGCTGTAGAACACGCTGCTCAGTGAAGTCAGTCAGTCACAGAAGGCTCCACTTCCACGAGGTGTCTAGAGTTGTGGAAATCACAGAGACAGAAAGGACAGAGTCCGGCTGAGGGCAGGGGAGAAGGTGGGGATACTGCTTCATGGCACAGAGTTCCGGTTTTACAAGATGAGTGAGGTCTGGGAGGGGTGGGAGTGACGGCTGTACATGCACAATACGAATGCATATACCGCTGAAATGTACACTTACAAATGGTTAAGACGGTAAATTTTATGTTGTGTGTATTTTACCACAACTAAAAGAGGCCTTTTTAAGCACCATGAGATTGTATACTATAAAGAGGAGGCATGAATGTAGCCCTAAAATTTAAATGTACAAAGGTTATCTGTAGGGAAGAGAGACTGGGCGAAGATGAAGGGACAAAAGGAAGCTTCTCTGCCTATTATTTCATACATTTCATTGTGAAAGCCCTTTAATATTTTACATAATTATAAAATATTTAAAAAGCAATCCCTAAATATTGAAAGAAAAAAAACTATGCACGCAGTGTAGCAAAATCAGAGTAATTATTCCAAGTGACTTTTTTTTAAGTTTACTTATTTACTGAGGGGGAGGGAGGGGCAGAGAGAGAGAGGAAGAGCGAAGATCCAAAGTAGGCTCCGCACAGTCAGCACAGAGCCCAATGAGGGGCTTGAACTCATGAACCGATGAATGTGTACGGTATGGGATAAAATAGTGAATAGTCAGAATCAAACTGTTTGTCTTGGAAGAAAAAGATACAGGTGTAAGATCAAGAAGTTTAGTAGATCTCTGTACAGTACCCTGTGATCTGTGCACTGGAAAGACCGAAAACCAGTGACCAACCTAGTAGCAGAGAACTACCCCAGGACACAGACTGTCATTACTAAACACTGTTTTTCATTAAAAGAAACCAAGGCCCCTGGGAGAAATGGATGATTCCAGGGCTTGGGACAGAAATGTACAAGATGAGCGTGGTGGGTGTGTCACCAGAATGAAGATCATTTGAGTCCTCTTTAAAGGCTTTAGGAGCCAAACTGAATAGATACCTACTGGACAAAGATCAGACAATCTCAGCATCGATAAGGACGATGTCTACAATGGACTGAACCACATCAAATACGTTTAAATCCCTGAGTTCACAATGACATGAACACATGCACAACTCACTGGCTACTTTTAGAGGATTCCAACCCATTTTGAGAACTAGTAAATAATGGAAAGGAATTAAGCATTTATCCTACTCTTCTCAAATGAGCTAAAATTCAGGGTAACCAAATTATGGAGACATTTCTCTTTGTAGAAGCATTCTAGCTAATAAATAATGAAGTTATAGGATCAAAATATCAACATTTCCCAAAGCCTAATAAAATAATGACTCTAGGCAATGAGCGTCAATGTTGTTAATAAGACCACTAGTCATAATCTGCCTACTAACCTCGTGAAGTCTTCTTTTTGCCAAAAATAAATCCTAAGTCTGATCACTCCTTTTGATTTACCTACCATTTCATAATCAATGATGTGTAAACTACAATACAGAATAAAACCCAGACTGGGTGTAACTCCCCAAGAGAAACCACTGAGCTTCATCAAATAAATTACAAAAGAACACAAAAGATGGAGGGGGAACCTACAGATTAAAACATGTCACAATGTATAAATAGCATTTGGATCCTGGTTCAAACCGTTATTAAAAACTGTAAGACAATGAAGAAACTTTCAACAGTGGTTGGCTAAGTGAAGGTGATCAGAAATTACTCCTGTTCTGTGACAGTGGCACTTGTGTATGTCTTTTTTTAACAGGTATGTAAATACATACACTGAAATATTTAAGTTAAAACGACATGAAATCTGGGTTTGGGAGATACAGAAAAAGACTGGCTAGGGGTTGGGGCATCTGGGTGGCTCAGCTGGTTGAGCATCCAACTTTCGCTCAGGTCATGATCTCATGGTTCGTGGGTTTGAGCCCCACGTCAGGCCGGGCACTGGCAGCTCAGAGCCCGGAGCCTGCTTCAGATTCTGTGTCTCCCTCTCTCTCTGCCCCTCCCCTGCTCATGATCTATCTCTGTCTCTCAAAAATAAATAAATGTTTAAAAAAAAAATTTTTTTTTTTAATGACTGGCAAGGGGCACCTGGGTGGCTCAATCAGTTACGTGTCCAACTCTGGCTTTCAGCTCAGGTCATGATCTCATGGTTTGTGAGATGGAGCCCTGAGTAGGGCTCTGCACTGACAGCTCAGAGCCTGCTTGGGATTCATTCCCTCCCTCTCTCTCTGCCCCTCCCTCGCTTGTGCTCCCTCTAAAAAGACTGGGGTGCCTGGGTGGCTCAGTCCCTTAACTGTTCAACTCTTGATTTCGGCTCAGGTCATGATCTCACGGTTCGAGAGTTTCCGCTTTGGGTTCCAAGCTAACAGTATGGAGCCTGCTTAGGATCCTCTCTCTCTGCCCCTCCCTCCCTCTCTCCCTCTCTCAAAAAATAATAAACTTTTTAAAAAAAGACTGGCTATTAATACCTGTTGAAGCTGAATAAAGGTAAGCAGAGAATTACTACACCATTCTCTCTACACGTGCATGAGAACAATTAAACATGTAAAATAAATGTCAATTTATACTTTGAGTTTCATATAATAAAAACATTTTTTTAGTTGTCAAACTGTTGAAAATTGAGTCAATCTAGATAAATTTTAATACCGGTGGGACATGTGTTTTTTTAACAATATTTTTTAAAGTATCTTTTAAAGCACTTCAGTACTTGCTTTTCTGAAAATACAATGCCTACATGAAAGAACTGGGAACTATTATCTACAGAAACGGTAAAATCAGCAACGCAAAGCTGAGCACCAAACATAACCTTCTCAGTACTAGATAATGTCAAAGAGTTAAAGGAGAAAATGGCTAGCTGTATAAATTAACTTTCAGGAAGAAATCTATTCCCCCCTTTTGGAAACTGGGTAGAATTTAGATTCGTGGTGTCCAGCCTCTGTGACAAATCCAAACACACCCACGGCAGGAAAAGCAAATCACACTAGCTGTCCTGCTGCAAACCACATCAAAACTCTGAAAAGCAGTTCTGACTGCCAAAACCATTCACTTCCGTAAAAAACACCTTCACGGGGACACCTGGGTGGCTCAGTGAAGCATCAAGGATTCTTGGTTTCCGCTCAAGTCGTGATCTCAAAGTCCCTGAGTTCAACCCCAGCATCGGCGTGCTGACAGCGCAGAGCCTGCTTGGGATTCTCTCTGCCCCTCCCCTGCTTGCTCTCTCTCTCTCTCTCAAAAATAAACAAACTTACAAAGAAAAAAAAAATACTATTCTAGTTTTCCCCACAGTCAGAATCGAGGGATGTATTAGAATTTTGGATTTTAAAAAAACAGATACGTCGCTAGCATCAGCCCGTTACTTCAAGACTGGACTTTGCAAGCTCAGGCTGGCAACACTTGACCCTCCTGGCCAGATGGTAGGAGGGTGCCCCCCGAACTCTCGCTCCTCCCCTGCCACTCGCTTTCACTGGAGGCCTCTACTGAGATTTCGCAAAGGAGACCGAGTGGACCAAGCCTATTTCTTATCCCCATTAAGATTTCAATGCATTTTTCACACGTATGAAAAAAAATCTTTCTGTAATAACTTACCGGCAATGTGTACCGCTATCGGACGTGTTTTTATCCTCGGGAACTTCACCTAAAGTTGTTTTAGGTCAGTTAGGCATAAAATTATACGATCACACACCAGCAGTTTCGGGTTAACCAAAATATTTATTTCGAGGTAACTATGCAAGAAGTGAACACAAATCACCTACAAAATACCCTGAGCCGTAACGACAAAAGCACAAATGTTATTGTTAAAGGCAGAAACGCCCCGAAACCTCCCCCAAACGAACGAAAACGAGAGCACAGGGAGGACGCGGACGACCGCCAGCCCGTCCGTAACTACCATCTGCAGGCAGGTCTGGCCGGCGGAACCCGTCGGCGACGAGAACGCCAGAGCCCGCGGGCAGCACCGGATGCTGGCGACCGTGCCCGAGCCAAGCCGTCGGCGCTGCGGGCCGCGGACCGGGCCGCCGCGAGCACCCGCCGACCCGGCGTCCGGCCCCGAGCCTCCTCTTCCTCGCGGCCCCCGACGCCCCCCACCCGGCCCCCTGGCGAGCTGCCGGGGCGCCCCCACCGAGAAGCCCGAGTCCCCGGGGATGTGCAGAGCGCCGTCCCCTCCGCGCCCCCCCCTGGCGCGCCCCCGAGCCCGACTGGAGACCCGCCAGCGCCCCGCCCGGCGCAGCCCCCACATTCTGCGGAGGCCCCCGCGGGCCGCCCGCCTCCGCCCGGCCTCCCGCGCCGCTCGGGCGCCGCCGCCGCAGGCCCCGCAGCCTCCGGGCCCCGTCGCCGCCCCGGCGCGGGCCTCACCTCAGGGGCGAATCGCAGGCAGCGCACGGGCTCCGAGGTCCGAGTGCGGCCGCCGCCCGTCGGCTCCGGCTCCGGCTGGGGCTCGGGCTCCGCCCCCTGCCCGGCGCGCGCTCCTCAGCCCGCAGCTGCGGCCCGCCCGGCCTCTCCGCCCCCTCAGCCCCCGGCGCTGCCCCCGCCGCCGGAGCTGGGTGCGGCCTGCGGCACCGCAGCCCAACAACGCGCTGCCCCATAGGTCCAGCCAGCGCCGCACCGCCCAGCAAAGCTGCCTGCGATTGGCCGGTCGTGAGGCGGGCGTGTGCCGAGGGGGCGGGGCTCGCGCTGTGAGGGGGAGGGTAAGGGCGGAGGCCCCGCCTGCGGCCGCCGGGAATCGTAGAGGCCTCACAGGCTGCGGCCAGGTCAGCCCCCTACGCACAGGGGAGGGTCCCCACTACTGGCCGGCTGGCAGCTGCGTGGACACCGTGGGTCGCGAACGCACATGGGCCGGCTGTGCCAGCGGCGCCTGCTCTCACGGACCCGCTGGTGCCCTCGCGCGTTGTCGCGGGCCAGACCCGCGTGAAGGCCTCCTGCAGGCCAGTGCCCGGGATGCGCAGCAGGCGTCCTAAACCGTCCCGTTCCCGGCGCGGGGGGCCGTCCGCTCCCTTCCCACCTCGCGCACTCCTCCAGCGCACGGACACTTGGACTCGGCCTCCATGTGCCCTGCCCTGGGCTAGTTTCTGTCCAGAAGCCCCGCGGAAGAGTGGGCGGGGCCACAGGCTGAGTTTGGGGCGGGCAGCCAGGGTGGAGTCAGGACAAGGGGGTCTGTGGATAGTGATAAGGCACCACACACAGGGTGGCTACATGGTGCCCAGGGCCTGGCCTGCTGATGCTTGATGAACGAGCACCATTCTCCGCAGAGCCAGCAGAATGAGTCGAGGCCGGGCATTGGCAAGACCAGGCCACCCGCCAGTGACCTAGAGTCTAGCCTAGAGACCAGACCAGCACCTCCCAACCTCTCCCTCCAATTGTCTCCTCTGAGCACCCGCAAAAGGCCCAGGAGACAGGGAGGCACAGCTTCTTGTTCCCTTTATGCCATAGGAAGCTGAGGCCCAGCACTGGGCAGGGGGAAGAACAGCGTGAAACCCAAGTCTCCCTCCCTGGCAAGGACCTCCTTGGCTTTGCTTCCAGGAGGGTCAGGGCTATTGTGTATGGGTAATAGTGACCTTTGATCTTGGGGCACTTCCAGACAAGACTCCACAATGATGTATCATTTTTTTTAATGGTTATGTATTTTTTTAAGTTAATTTACTTTTGAGAGACAGAAAGAGCAAGTGGGGAAGGGCAGCGAAAGAGAGGGAGAGCTAGAATCCCAAGCAGGCTTTGCACGGTTTAGGACGGTTTAATCCCATGCTTAACCGACTGAGCCACCCAGGCGCCCCGTTTATACATTCTTAAGAGAGAGAGACAGAGTGAGCCAGGGAGGGACAGGGAGATAGAGGGAGACACAGAATCCAAAGCAGGCTTGAAGCTGTCAGCACAGAGCCTGACACAGGGCTCAAACTCACAAACTGTGAGATCATGACGTGAGCTTAAGTTGGATGCTTAACCGACTGAGCCATCCAGGCTCCCCAGTCACTTCTTTTTAAAGGGACTGATTGGTTGGTTGATGAATTGATTTTTGAGAGAGACCATGCTCTTCCACACGTACAGGTGAGGGAGGGGCAGAGAGTGAGAGAATCCTGCAGGCTCCATTCCCAGTGCAGAGCCAGGGGGGAGAATGGGATGATCTCACTGCAGAGAGATCATGACCTGAGCTGAAATCAAGAGTCAGACACTTATCCAGCTGAACCACCCAGGCACCTCTGTATGAGTCATTTCAGTTTCTCCTGCACCCAGGAACAAGGCCTGGCGCATAGTGCTGTCAGTAAGAGCTGAAAGGGAGAGAGGGAAGAGTAGAAGATGATTGAGAATGTTAAGTAGAAGACCCAGATCAAGCTTCTAAAGGTGGAAAATACATCAGAGAGGAAAGGTACACTGAATGCAATTAACAGCAGAGTATACACAGCAAAAGAAAACGTGAACTGAAGACAGGGAGAAAATAAATGAAACAGAAATGAGCCTGAGAAAAAGGAACCCCACACCAGTGAGCTCTGGGACAATTTGAAGAGGCCTAATAAATGTGTAATTGGAGTCCCTGACAATGTGGGCGGGCGGCAGGAAGAAGACAGATATAGTACTTGAAGATATAATGGCTGGAATTTCTTTTCAAATTTCATAAAAACTACAAGCCCACAAATATCAGCAACTCAGGAAGTAACTTCTGGCTTGCTGTGGGACTCTGGTAGAAATGGAATGTTTCTATAAGACAGCAAAAGTGAGGCCAGCATTGCCCATCAGTTGGCTCCACCAGGCTACCAAGACATAAAGTCAGGGGGATCCATCATAATCTAAGTGGCAGATCCAGGATCGGATGGATTCATTTAGATACAGAGGTCCAGATCCTATGTCACCTACCACTGTAGCACCATTATCTATCAGCTCACACCAGTTGTCTCGGGGGGGGGGGGGGGGGGTTCCCTTGTGACACAGTGACAGGAGCAAAACGCATGTGCTTGGTTACAGGAAAGTTGGCTAAATATGGGCTGAAAATGGCCTGCTGCCACACTTTGTCCCCATTCAGCAGTTGCTCTGAAAGACAGTGGTAAGGGGCAGTCATACCACTAAGCAAAGCTTCAGGCAGTGAACTTGGCTGTTCCCTTTGTGCAGCAGGAGATGTGGCCAGGACTCACGGACAATGGCACATGGCTTAGTTGGTTGGTCAGGTGCCTGGAAGGAACAATCTCAAAATTGGGGAACAAGAAGATCTGAGGACAAGGGGTGTCAGTAGGCCTTTGGGACCAGGCACACGGGGAAAATCCGGGCACTGCATGCTAAAGTGCCCAGCGAGCAAACACCACCACAGAGGCTCTGAACAACCAAGCAGGTAGAACGGACTGGCCAGTGACATCAGCCAGGCTCTGTCCTCTGACCCCATATTGCTGGCACAGTGGTCTCCTGAATGAAGCATCATGATAGCAGGGTGGAGGCTATGCATGCGTCTGATGGCGTGGGCTCCTCGTGAGCAAGGCCGGTGCGCCTACTGCCACTGCCGAATGTAACCTGTCGGCATCAGAGACCAGGGCTGAGCTCCCTGGAGGAGCCAACAAGCAGCTTACACTGGATCCTTTCTATCCTAGAAAAAGCAGTCATTCCTGGATCCGGATGTGGGTTTGCCTTTTCTGCCTGCAATACTTCCGGCCAGCACAAAGTTCACTTTACTGACACAGAATCCCACACAACTGCCTAGTTACCAAAGGACCTGCTTTTTGGTAAAGGGGGTATGGCAAGGAGCACATACCAGGAACCCACCATTCCTACCAAACATGCAACATCTAGAAGTCGCTGGCATACTAGAGTGAAGGACTCTAGTCCGGAGATTCAGATGAGGCTCCGACTTGGAGATGACACCTGGGAAGTGGGGTGCTAGCTCCAGGAAGCAGTATGTATTTTATGTCATTAACCACTTTATGGGGCTCTCTCCCTAATGGGTACAATATCCAGTGATCTACAACAGGAATTTGTGCTTCGTGCTCTGTAACATTAAGAGCTGTGAGCTTAGAGATCCTAGATGTCACCAGGAGGACACTTCTACCAGGGGGCATAGTCACGTTGAAACTATGGCGACCACATGATCACGGACGAATGCGCCAGCTGATCAGTGGGCACTGAAGGGAGTAACCACATTGGCAGGATACCTGACCTGCAGTGTTAGGAATGTGTAGGGCCACCTGCCATGTGATGAGGGCAGGCAGGAATGTGTTTGGCACTCATGCAATTGGATCAGGCATCCAGAGGAGTGGGGCATCTCTTGGTACTCCCCTGCCCAGAAACGTAAACATGCAAGCCTGGCAACAAGTCCTGGTCAGGGCAGGCCCCCGGGAGCTCAGCGCCTCAGCTGTGAAGAAATCTAGAATGCGTGGTTAAAAAAAAGGGAATCATTTGTGGCCTGTGGGGGCAACTGCACCAGTGGGGGCTACAGCTCACCTCTCTACCCCTCTCTCGGAAGTTCCCCCCAGATACTCTGACCCACTAGAACACTGGAGAATCTATGTCTCAACGGACTGAACTTACTGTGAGAAACAAGTAGGTAAGTGCAGTTCAGGAGTGGATTTAGTCCTCGCTGTTGGTGCCCTGCCCAGATGACCTTTCTGGCTTGGTGCCAGAAGCGGGCCCTGCCCAGGTGCTGAGTGTCAGCTGCTAATGGCCCCAGAGCCCTGCTTCCAGGGTCCCCCTGCCCAGGACATTATCTCCCTACTTGGACAGCCTATAGCCAATCACTCCTGATTCAGGGGCACCTCAAACCAGGACCAGCTGTGGACAATCCGTACCCCAGAGCTCCCCGTGGGACCAGGCTGGAGCTAGACTCCAGCCGAGACCCCTTGCATCCTTTCTTTTTTTCCTTCACCCTATCCTGGTTCCCCCATCCAGCTTATCCTGAGAACATTCCCTCTGTAAATCACTTGCATGGGAGCCCCATTTCAGGTTTTGCTCCTGAAGAAGCGAATCTAAGAAAATTGTTTACTAAAAATACCGCCTACAACCCAACACCAAAAAAGCAAACAACCCAATTAAGAAACAGGCAAAGAACCTGAACATTTTCCCAAAGATACATAGATGACCCATAAGCACATTTCCCCAACGTCAGTCATCACTGGGAAACTGCAAATCAAAATCACCATGAGATGCCACCTAATACCCATTCGGGACTGCCATCATAAAAGAAAGAGAAGAGAAGAGAAGAGACAAGACTAAGTGTTCGAAAGGATGTGGAGAAATTATGCATTGCTGATGAAAACGTGAAATGGTGGAGCCACTGTGGAAAACGGTAAGGCAGCTCCTCAAAACAGTAAGCAGAGAACTGCCGCAGAACCCAGCAATCCCATTTTAGGGCATATCCTCCAAAGAATGAAAACAGAGACTCTAACAGATATTTGTGCATCCGTGTTCATGGCAGCATTATTAACAATAACCAAAAGGTGGAGACAACTCAAGTGGCCGTTGTCAGATGAGTGGGTAAACAACGGGGCCCATCCACGCAATGGAATGTGATTCAGCCTCAAAAAGGAAGGGAATCCTGCCACCTGTTACAACACAGATGAATCTTGAAGACACTATGCTGAGTGACACAAAACAACACATTGTCACATGGTTTTGCTTCCATGAGGTTCCCAGAGTAGTGACATCCGCCTTGCGCAGCGCCAGGCTAATCTCTGGATCATTCCCGTCTCAGTCTACGTGCTGCCGAAGCAAGCACAGAGGAAGTACCGGCCGTACAGGGAGCGAATCCTCAACCCTAGTGTTACTAGCATCCCACTGGAACTAAACCAGCTGAGCTGCCCGGCCGGCTGTGTGTCAGAGTAAAGTTCACGGGGAGAAAGTAGATGGTGGGAGCCAGGTGCTAGGGGAAGGAGAACTCGGCATTGTTTAATGGGGACAGAGTTTCCGTTCTACAGGACGAAAAGAGTTCTCAGGAGATGGTGGTGATGATTCACAGTGATGTGAATGCACTTAACGCCACAGAACTGTACTGTTAAACGGTAAATTTCGTATTACATATATTTTATCATAATCTTAAAAAAGTTTTATACTATTAAAATACACCTTTCTGGGGCGCCTAGATGGCTCAGTCAGTTAAGCCTCAGACTTCAGCTCAGGTCATGATCTCGCGGTTTGTGGGTGCAAGCCCCGCGTCACGCTCTGTGCTGACAGCTGCTTTGGATCTGTGTCTTCCTCTCTCTGCCCCTCCCCCACTCGTGCATGCACTTGCTCTCTCAAAAATAAAAAAATAAACATTAAAAAAAACTTTTTAAAATATATCTTCCTTTTCCAAGGGGGAAAAAAAAGATATACTGTCTTGGATGGAAGTTGTTTTTCTTTCTTTTTTTTTGAATGGGAGTTAAAAAACAATTAGGCAATAAACAATTAGACAATTAAACAATAGAATTAGATACATACTACAGTGATATCAAGTAATGAAAGCGATCAATGGAGCTAAAGTCACCTGAAGTCCTTGTGCTGCCTGGGAGGTAATAGGATTACTCCGGACTCAGGTAAGAATAGAAAATAGACTGTAACTTTCAAACTAGAAGAAGAGGGACGTGGAATGACTGGAAAAAAAAAAAAAAAGAGTTGCTAAATCCAAACGGAGAGAGAAAGGAGTAAAAAACCCTACAGGGGTGCCTGGGTGGCTCATTACTTAAGGGTCTGACTCCTGATTTCGGCTCAGGTTTCAATCTCATGGTTCATGAGTCTGAGCCTGGAGTTGGGCTCTGTGCTGACAGCTTGGAACCTACTTGGGATTCTCTCTCTCTGCCCCGTCCCCCCCATTCACATGCTCACTCTCTCTCGCAAAATAAACTCAAACCCATGAACACAGATAGGACAATACACAACACAATAAGGTGGTAGATTTAATTACATTAGATGCAAATGAACAAAATGCTCATAAAAAAAGGTATGCTAAAAACAAAATGAAATTTAAAACGTGTACAATTTGCAATAGACTCAAAGAATATAAAGTATCTATGAATTGAATCTAATAAAACCCGAGCAAGACCATAATGGACAAAATCATGAAATCCTCCTGGCAAACCTTAAAGAAGATTCAAATTAATAGTGAGGCAGACCATGTTGATGAGTCAGAAGACTCCGTGTTGTAAGATAGCAATTTTCTCCAAGCCAATTTACAGCTCTAATGAATTCCCAATCAAAAAGATCAGCTGGGGGGTGCCTGGGTGGCTCAGTCAGATAAGCTACCAACTCTGGTTTTGGTTCAGGTCACGATTTCACAGTTCGTGGGGTCAAGCCCCATGTTGGGCTCTGTGCTGACAGTGCAGAGCCTGCTTGGGATTCTTTCTCCCTCTCTCTGCGCCCTTTCCCTGCTTATGCGTGCGTGCTCTCGCTCTCACTCTCTCTCAAAATAAATAAATTTAAAAAGATCAATTGAGTTACTAGTGACACTGATGAGCTGATTTTAAAAGTTATGTGAAAAAGAAAGCGGGGAAAAAAATTCACATGGAAATAGAAAGAGCCGCAATAGCCAAGACACTCTCAAGGAAGCAAATAAGGCGAGACGGACTTAGCAGACAGACATCAAGACATAATCCAGTGACAGTCGCTAAGATAGCTGCTATTGGCATCGGAACAGACTGACAAATGGAACAAAGTCCAGCAACAGACCTACGTATATATGGACATGTCACAGGTGGCATTGCAGGTGGTGGGGGAGAGCAGATTATAAATAAATGGAGCAGGGTAAATTTATGGAGAAAAAATAGAAGTGAACCCTTATCTCTCACCATAAGCAAAAGAACAAGTATAGAGTTAGAGAAGATATTTGCAACTCACATTACTGACAATATTGAGGCGACATAAAGAATGTATATAGGTTGACAAGGAAAAGGAACAACACATAGAAAAATGTGCAAAATATTTAAATGGACACTTCATAGGAGACAAATCACAATGGCTAATAAACACATGAAAATATGCTCAAGCTCATCAGTAATCAGCTAAATGCAAATTAAAGCCATAATGATACACCCACCAGATTGACAAAAATGAAAAAAAATCTGACAATACCAAGTGTCGGCAACGATGTGGAACCAAGGGAACTTTTTACTGCTGGTGAGAGTGCAAACTGGAACAAGAAAACTCCTGGAGACAGTAAAAGGTCCTGATCCCCTAGAAAGCAGGAGTCAGCCTCCCGAGTACGTAAGCCCGGAGAAACTCATGACACATGGGTAAGACTGTTGCTCGCAGCACTGTCTGGGTTGCCCCGAACTGAAAACAAACCAAATGTCCATCTACAATAAAATGGACCCTGAACTCTGAGACACACATATAACAGAACAGTTCTCAGCAATGAACTTTAACTACAGCTATGCCCGGCAGCATGGACAAATCTCAAAGACATGCCGAGCTAAAGAACCAGAGGTCAAAGCTCTCGTCAGTGGGATTCCACTCAGATAAAATAACACAAACAGGAAGCCGCTGCAATGGCTGTACAATGGAGTGCTGAAGGCTTTATAGCAAAACAAGAACACGAGCCTCACCAAAGCCAGGGAGGGCGGTGCTGTGACGGGGAGGGCACTTGGGTGCCAGAGAAGCCACCTCTTGCTGGGATCATAAAAACGTTCGCTTCATAGCAATTTGTTAGGCTGCACATTTGTGTTTTGCTCATTTTCCTGAATGTGTGTTTTACTTTATGGGAAAATAAAGAAAAAAAGGAGCCGGCTTCAGCATTGGGTAGCACAGAGCATGGCCAGAGCTGAAGCTGGAGGGTGACACAGGGGCAGCTGTTAGGCAGCCTTTAAGGATTCGTGAGGATCAGAAGGTCTGAAGGAAGCAGATGTGTCTGGGGGCAGCTTTGTGTCTCAAGACTCTCCCTCTGGCGGGAACGTGCTAGAACGGAGCTTAATGAGGGATGGCCATTACCAACCATCTCTGAGGGTCACTGCCCCCCTAGACAGGAGCCCTCCCCCAGGTCCCCCCATCAGCCATCTTTTCCAGGGGGAGGGATTGGGCACGCCGGTGCAGACACAGGAGACTAGATATGGCAATATGCCTGGTGAGGGGCTCCGTGCTGTGGGGTCATGGCCGGAGGCAGAGGCCCTCCCCTCGCTGCCCTTCTCCCGACACTTGGACCTGGTTTAAGTGCCAGCTCTACCCTATGTTCCCTGTGTGTCCTTTATGTCCTCCGGGCCTCCCTTCCCCCTGGGCCCCAAGCCACTGCCACTGCCTCTTCTTCCCAGGTGCCCTGTCAGAGCCACCCATCACTACAGGGGCGGGGGGGGGGGGGGGGCACCTCCTTGAACCGGCAGGAGGCGTCCTCACAACACACCCCAGAGTTGGGACAGGACGAGAGCAACTCCGCTCCAGGAGGTCTCTTCTGGTCCTAAAAGCATCTCTTTTCGAGGAAAGTCTCTATTAACAAGGTAGAGAAGCTCACCGAGCTCTTTCTGACCAACTGTAAGAAAAGTAAACCCATGTTCAGTCCTCCACTTGGAGAACTTCCAAAGGGCCTGGGCCAGGAGATGGACCTGTCTCTGAACCCACCATGATGCTGGACAAGACAATGAAGCCTCTCTGAGCCTCAGTTTCCCTGTCTGCAGGATGAGGAAGCAGGCTAGCCCCTGGGGCAGGTCCCAGGCCTCCTATTTATCCCCCCCCAGACTGGCCCAGAGGGCAGAGCAGAGGGAGGCAGGCCAGTTTTGTTCCCCCAAGGGCTGGGTCAGGGCACACCCAAGAACTGTGTAGGCTCTTCACAGGACTATCAGAAGCCCCCAGGGGTGAAGGGGGGGGGGGGGAGCCAAGGGCTGGGGGCTGGGCTCAGAGCAGCAAAGGACAGGTCTAGTGGCAATCAGTGGCGGAGCTGGAACTTGAACCCAGGCCTCTCTGACCCTCCGTTTTCTCACCTATAAAATGGGCACATAACAGCTTCTTCTCCATCCAAACTATGTCAAGTACCCATGGGGCTCAGTGCCTGGAATAACCACCCTCCAACACTGCATGAGGAATGGAACATTCACGGCAGGTCTCAGGAGGGAGTGAATCCCCCCTGGCCCCTCCTTTATGCCGGAGACCATGCCCGCAACCCCATCGGCCATCCCACACACACACTCTTACCACTGAGGCCCTGGGCCCCTCGGCAGTTCAGAGAGGTGGGAGCCCGTCCTGAGTAGGTGGAGGGCCCAGGGGAAGAGGTAAAGCCAGTCCAGGCCCTGGGGTGATGGGGTGAGGACAGGCCCCATCTGTCCAAGTGAGCAGAGGACCTGTCCCCTGGCTCTGGGCACCAGAGCCCCCGACTTTCCAGCTCAGGGGTTTTCTACATTTTGGCCGCACGTCGGCCGGAAGTGCTGAGGTATCCCGCGCACTGCGGCTCACCACCCACAGGCCGGCTCTGGGCACCGACTACAAACGCCTCTTCTGGTCCAAGCCCCACAACGATTTTCACAGCAAGGGAAGCCGCAGCCACAGTAGGGATGGCGTGCCTCGAGGGGCTCCCCACTCAAGGGCTGGCTCTTCCGAGGCACAGGGAGGGGCAGTGCCTATGCTGACCCCTCCCTGGCAGGCCTTAGAGCAAACGGCTACACACCCTTGGTTCCTAGAAGGCACCTCTCGGTACCCCGGGGCCACAGCCTCTCACCTCCATAGAGGCCCCATCCTCCCCTCCCCCAGCCAGCCTCCCTACCCCCAAACATGCCCAGGGGTACATGGAGGGAAGTCCAGACAAAGGAGAGAACTAATCCCTGGCCTGTGGGCACAAGTGTGCAGGGTTTGGATCTCACACAGGAAACTTCTTTCCCAACATAAGGTGCAGAGAAGATTCGATGACCCTGAGTCCCTCCCTGCCAGCCCCGAACCTAGGCCTAGGCAGAGTCTGTTTCCACGCACACACAAATCCAGTCTGGATGGCCGTGGGGGGGCTGGGGGGGGGGGCACCTGCTGGAATTCCATTGCAGGAAGGGGGGGAGGGGAGGGCTGGACTTGAGCTGGGTGTTGCCCTGGGGACTCGGCACCTGGGAACCACCATTGCCACCCACTCAGCCTACACAGGGCCCACTCTTCCCACCCCTCTGTAGCCGTCACTTCCTCCAAGAAGTCTTCCTGGAGCCCTCAGTGGGGTTCTAGCTCCCCACCCAGGCATACCCCCCTGCCCTGGCCAGTGCATGCTCAGCTGTCTCCCAGTAACCGTCAAATGACCCAGCAAATGACCCATCTGTACATGTGGGGACCTTCCAGTTCTGCAGTCCCATTGCCTGGCCCCTGACCTGTGGCACTTCAGCGTACAGGCTCTGAGTCCAGACTGCCCAAGGTCGGGTCCTGTTCTGTTACCAGCTCTGCCCCCAGAGCAAGTCATCGAGGGCCTCAGCCCTAGAAGGCGAGCACTCCTCAGGCGTCCACAGAAGCTGGGCTAGTGCAGCCCGCACGTGGTCACCCCCTCCTTCCAATGAAGCCCCAGCCACGGACAGAAAGGTCATCTGTGCTTTATTGTACAACAATGGCCCGTCCTGGAGCCTGTGTCTTAGCGTTCCTGGGGGTGTCGGTCCTGGGGGGCCAGCCCCTGCCCCAACCCCAAGTGCCCCAGGCCTGCCAGCTCCCAACCCAGTGCGTGGTTAGTGTGCTAGGGGGGCAGGGAGGGGTTGGGGGTGACCAGAATTCTTGTCCACAAAGCCCAGGTGGGGCTCGGTCCTGGGACCCTGGGTTCCTGGGAGGTGGGACAGGGTGGGCTGCGTGGGACAGGAGAGCGCCCCAGTCCCCTGGAGACCAGAGCTGGGTCAGCCAGCCCCAGCCTGCTGAGTGAGGCCTGGCCCGGCAGATTCTACCAGGCCCTGGATCAGAGCACAGCGCTCACTTCAGATCGTCCTCCCATGAGAGCCTGGCTCAACGGCATGACCGCAGGGTCGCAGCCCGGCTGATGTCTCCGCCCAGCAGCAGGGGATGGGGGTCACCTGGGCCTCGTGTAGCCGTAGGGGCGCTGCAGCAGCAGGCTCTGGTGGCTGGGCAGCACGTGCGTGTGGTAGTGCTCCACCAGGCTGCCCACGCTCACAAACAAGAGCTCGCCCTCCAGGTAGAACTTAGAATCCTGGGAAGGGGAGAGAGGGGTGGGGTGGGGTGGAATTGAGTCCTGGGAAGGGGAGGGAGGGGCAGGGCAGGAGGGGTCAAGTCCTGGGAAAGGGAGGGAGCGGCAGGGTTGGGGGGGGGTCTCCTGCAAAACGGGGTGGGCCTGCTCCCAGCTGCCCTGTGGCACGTCCGTGCCTGCCCCCATCCCCCACCCGCTGTCCCACCCAGGGCCCGGGCGCCCACCAGCCTGCCCACCTTCTCAAAGATTCGGTAGTTCCTCACTTTGTTGGAGCTTTCATCCCACACGACCAGAACCTGCAGGGGGAGAAGCAGCAAATGGCTCAGCCCCAGCCTCAGGAGATGGACTGCAGAGACAGAGGGGCCGACACAGGCATCACGGCACAGGCTGGGTCCTGTGGCCCTTACGGTGACCTAGGGAGGGGTCGCTGTGCACATGGACAACAGGACTGAAATGGGCAGCCTCCTGCCCGACAGCCTCCAATGAGACTTGAGTGATAGCAGCCGGTGCCCAGCTACTCTAGGGCCATTCCTGACATTCTTGGGAACACTGAGCGGGCTCCTGGCTGGCTCAGCTGGGAGAGCGTGCGACTCTTGATCTAGAGGTTGTGAGTTCAAGCCTCACACTGGGGGTAGAGCTTACGGGGAGGGGAGGGGAGGGGAGAAGGAAGAGAAGAGAAGAGAAGAGAAGAGAAGAGAAGAGAAGAGAAGAGAAGAGAAGAGAAGAGAAGAGAAGAGAAGAGAAAAAGGAAAAGGAAAAAAAGAACAAGAGAACCGAGGCTGGGTGAGGTCACACAATTCGCCGCGGAGGAGCCCACACAGACCCTGGGTGACTCGGTCGATTAAGGGTCCAACTCTTGATTTGGCTCAGGTCATGATCATGTGGTTCATGACATGGAGCCCCACATCAAGCTCTGGGCTGACAGGGAGGAGACTGCTTGGGGTTCTCTCTCTCCCTCTCTCTCTAGCCCTTCCCTGCTCTGAGCATGTACTCCATCCCCCCACCCTGCCTCAAAATAAGTAAACATTAAAAAAAAAAAAAACAGAGTTCCGGGACCCCCAGCACTTCCCTCCCGTCTCCTGCCTGTGCTAGGGGGCTGGGCCACTACCACTGCCAGCTCGAAGCTGGTATTCAGTGACTGAGAGCAGATGGGGGAGGGGCTGCCGGGCAGAGACCCCAAGGACAGAACTGGTCAAGATGCGAAATAAGAGGCTGTGCAGGGAAGCGATGTAGATACATAAAGCGCGATGGGTGCCATCAGCCCTGGCATGGGCAGAGCCGCAAGAGCCCCCACAACGAAGCAGTCCCTGGGGGGGGGGCCTTCGCTCAGCAGGGTGACTGTCAGGGCACCCTCCTCGGACACCTACCTTCCCCGACTTGGTGGAGGAGTTCCGGATGCAGTAGAGTCCATCTTGGGGCTCTCCCTGGGGGCTTGTGGCTTTGAACAGCCTACGAGAACACGGGCGACATCAGCACAGCGCCCGCAGACAGCCGCTCAGGACCAGCCAGCCCCACTCCTGGGGCGGGTTTCTGTCTTCTCAAGATGCTGCAGCGCAGGGTCCGAGGGCAATGGGGGCCGTGAGGGCCGGCCCATGCGGGGCTTGGAGCCCTGCCCAGGGTGATGGCAGCACTGGGAGTGAGCCGATGGCATGGGCGGTTTTGCTGGTTTCTACACAGTGCTCAGGGCAATGCACCTGCACTAGCAATGACCCAGCACCAAAGCAGGTGATGGGGGACAGAAGGCAGGGGACCTCCCATTTACAAAAAGGATTCGGAGAAAGAAGGGTTTTGTGCTGACCTTTCCACTTCACAGGATTCCGTGGTATTGATAAAGATGGAGCTGGGCAGGGGCACCTGGAGAGGCCAATGGCAGTCAGCGTCTGGGTCTGAGCCAGCCCTCCCCCAACCTCCCATCCCCCGAGGGCTGCCAGCCTCGGACCCAGATCTGGGGCTGTGCACACGCTCATGCTCCCGGCAACTCCAGCGTCCTAGAGGCTCGTCACTGGAGGTGGCCGGGGAGGGGCCGCCCCAGCCTGCAGCCCACCCATGGCCACCTGCCCAGTGCCAGGACCCAGGGCTCCCCACTGCCTCACCTTCTCGTAGTCATCGTCAGAGCCCTCCGCACCCATGTCCTCAGGCTTTGAGGGTCGTCGGGGTTTCTCAAAGGAGAAGCTCCGGAAACTCTGCCCATCAGGAGGTGACCGCCTGGGAGGGAAGCAAGCAGAGGAAGTGACATCACTGTCACACCCCTGCACACGGCCCCCATGCACTCGGGGCTGTGACCAGAGAGTTCTGAGACAGGCCTGTGTTGGCCACAACACAGGAGCAGGTGGGTGGCCAGAACTGCCTGCCAGCCGCCAATGCCACTGGCAAGAGGGTGAACTCAGGTGTCGGGGATCACACCACAGACAAGTACTCTGGGCGCTGTGGGAAAAGGACCCGGGCTGGGGGTCTTACCCCAGCTCTGCAGCTAACCAGCTTGTGACCTTGGCCAAGTCATGCCCCTCCCAAAGCCACAGAGAGTGGATGCATGTGAATGGATGGAGTCCACGACACATCCCACACACGAGGCCAGGTGGTCCCACGCCTCTACGGTTTCAGGGAGGATTAACGGAGGCTACACGGGGCTGGGCTGCTGGGTTGTGGACGGGAGGCCTGGCACACCCAGCCCTGTAGCACTTGGCAAACTGACCCGGCCTGCACCATCATGGCTGCTCGTGACACAGAACCATCACGTGGCAAGAGGGTCCTCCCAGGCTCCCTACCACAGGCAGCAGAGCTAACAGAGTCCTAGGGAGGAGAGAGCCAAGGCCAAAGGCGCTCCAGGAGCACAGGGCCAGCACACCCACTCAAGGCTCGCCTCTGTGGCCCCCAGGGCCTTTGCTGTTTGGGGCCCTGGACATCTCTGGCCACAGGCTTGGGTATGAATGACACTGCAGGGGCAGGGGACCCTGGTCCCCTGACACAGCCCAGCAATAAAGAAGAAAGTGTTTCAAGCAGACCTCCGGGTGACTCACCAACATATTCCACATTCTGGCAAGTTCCCAATCAGGGAGAGCACAAAGGCAGCCTGGTGGCTCAAGAGCCCCAGGCAGGGCTGGAAGGCCAGCTGTGGACCAGAGGGCCTTCGCAGGCGCTCTGGCCCCAGAGGCTCACCGCTGGCCGGGCAGCCCTGCAGGCCTCTCCCTTAACCTGTGCAGGGTCCTCGGATAGCCCAGCACAGAGTATGGGAGGCCGGTTTCCCCACAGACCCTCCTTGCCCACTGCTCCAGGCCCACCACCCAGTAGGCGGGACACCCTCCAGGGTGAGGTGGGTCAGGTGCTGCTCTGCCCAACCAGACTGGGGCTGTCCAGGAGCCTTCCCATTCCTGTGCTGGGGCTGCCAGGGACCCGTCGTGGACAGAGTGCAAAAGTCGAGGAGGCGAGGGCACCGGCAGGAGAACCCATCAGGTTGGGGAGGGGCCCCAGGGGCACAAGTGCCAAGTGAACTCACTGGAGGTGGGGGAGGGGTGGCTTCTCTGGCCTGGGCAGGACGGCGGGCCGGGCGGTGGCCTGGACGGTGGCCTCGGACACGGGCAGCTTCAGCATAGGGGGCCTGGGGGCCACAGGGGGGACAAAGAGTCCGGGCCTGGCCGCCTCCCATGGGGGGGCCTCTTCAGCCATCTTCAAGAGCTTGGGCTTGTTGGCTGGCACCGGTGGAGGCTCAGGCGTGGGTGGCCCCCGAGGGGACAGATGGAAGGACTTGAGCTTGTCACAGTTCCTGGAGGTGGCAGTGGCCACGATGGCAGAGCCGGAGGCAGGGCCAGCCCCATGGCCGGGGACCTGGGGCTCTGGGCTGGGGCTGGGGCTCTCTCGGAAGCAAGGGGATTTCCGGAGGCTGGGCACGGTTGGCAGGCTGCCCAGCGGGGGGTCACTCATCCTCCGGGAGGCGGGGGGCACTCTAAGGCCAGGCTCAGGCCGCCTCGGGCCCAGCAGGTCCCTCCTGGAGTCCTCAGGGGCCAGGCCAGCGTCGGGGAGGCCACGCTTCGGGGGCGGGGGTGGCAGCAGAGGGCTCGGGCCCTTGGAGGCAAAGGAGTGGGCACGGGGCACATTGGAGAAGGCTGGCTTCCTGGGTGTGGGCACAGGAGGCGGGGGGTAGGCCGGTGGGTGGGTCAAAGTGTCTGCAGAAAAACGAGACCCAGTCAGTGAGCGAGGGTGGCCGGCTGGAGGCCACCACCACCAGCCGCACTGCCCAGCCTGCCTCACCTGCCCCCCGGAAGCAGTCCCCACAGAGGCCTAGATATCCTATCCGTAAGCGGAGGGAGAGAGGAGGCAAGGCAGACTTCTGGGACCTGACCTAAGGAGGCTCTAACTCCCACCAAGGGAGGTGAGAAGGACGGACAGGAGCGGGTAGGAAGGCGGGGGCTGTGTTTGCACGTGCTTCAACACATTGTGGGCATCTGGGCGCAGGTCTGGGGCTTGGAGGCGAGACGCAGGACGGAGATGCCAGAGTCAACAGGCTCTCTGTGACTGGCTGTCCCGGCGGCCTCAGACTGGTGGGAGAGGAGCGAGCCACGCCTGAGTCCCGGGGTGGCCGGGGTTGTGCTGATGGGCATCGGGGTGGGGGGGGCCGGTACAGGGCTGAGTGAGGCGGGAGGGGCCTGGAGCACAGGGTACCTGGTGCCGAGCGAGGAGGCTGAGGAGCAGGGGAACGGCACCAGGCCGGGTACAGCTCCACTCACAGGCACTGAGGGCTGCATCTGGGAATGGGGAGGTGGCTGGAACCCTAATAAGACAGGTTTTGGGGACGGGGAGGGAGTGTCTGCCTGCAGGGGGCACTCGGAAGAGAGCGTGCCGGCAGGTCTGCAGGAGCACCGGCCCTAAAGGTACATGAGTAGGGGTAAGGCAAAGCCCCGCGTGCTCACCTCCAGCCACAGGTGGCTGCTGTTCAGGGGCGGGGCAGAGGGACATGGGATGGAGCTGTGGGCTCCGTGCTTGGAGGGGAGCTGGCCAGGAGGCCCTGGTGGTGGCTGCAGATGGAGGGGCTGGTAGGAGGGAAGGGGGCTGGACCTGCTTCACTTGAGAGGGACTCGGGGTCGAGGTAGGCAGAGGACAAGGTCATTGGAGGAGAGGAGGCAGAGACACAGGGAGGCCAGGGGCTGAGGGTTTGTCCCAAATCCCCAGGACAGTGGAAAGGATAGTGAGTGATGGGCACAGCCCTCTCCCGCTGGCCCTACGCTTTGCTGTAGCGCATACGTGTGATGCCTGGTACACTGAACGGTCTCTCTTACCAGGGACGGTGGGTGGGAGTGAGCCGATAAGCGACAGGCCCCCGGCCCCGCCCACTGCTCCGTGTCCCTCCTTCCCGGCTCAGCCCCGAGGACCACCCCCAGCCCAGCATCACAAGTGCGGGTCCCCCCAGCTCACTTCCGTGTAAGTCCCCTCCCCCTTCATCCCAGGCTAACTGCGGAGGCTGCAAGGTCACGTGAGCAGAGCCAGCCAGAGCGTACATGACACGGAAACTGAGGCTACGCAGAGCAGCATTCCGGCCCTGCTCCAGGTCCCAGGCCCGTGAGCGCCCCAGGCTCACAGGCGCCCACCTACCTTCAGGCTCCACGGGCTCAGGGGAGTCGGGCTCCATGTACGAGTCATCCTCGTCCTCATGCTCATAGTCTGTGAGGCAGACAGAAGGTCAGACTGAGGGCGGCCCAGCCCCGCTGCACCCAGGCTGGGGTGGGAGGCAGGTGCCCTCAGAACACTGGCAGCCAAGAGCCAGAGAGGCACAGGGCAAGGACCAGGAGGGCCCAGTGTGAACCTGGGACCCAGGCTGCCTGGGGAAGACAGACAGAGAGATCAGGGACAGCCTGACACGTCTCCCCTCCTTGGCAACACCAGACGTGGGGGGGGGTGCAGGGGCTGCAGACACAGGCCTCACCTTCGTTGTCCGTGGGGTACGGAGAGAGGCTGATGTCCACAGGCCGCTCAATTGCACCGTAGAAGCTGTCTGTGTCCGAGCTGGAGTCACTGAAGCATGGGGGGTGGGGGTGGTGAGCACTGTGCAGGGGGGAGTCCTCTGCACCCACACATATGGATACGTACGCACAGAGGCACACCCAGATGTGGACATGTGCACAAACGCCACACATACGCTCACGCGCACCGAAAGAGGGACCTACAGATAATCGCGCAGTAGGAAAGGACATAGGGGGGCGCCTGGGGGGCTCCGTCGACTGACTGTCCAACTTCAGCTCAGGTCATGATCTCACGGTTCTAGAGTTCGAGCCCCGAGTTGGGCTCTGTACTGACAGCTCAGAGCCTGGTGCTGCTTCGGATTCTGTGTCTCCCTCTCTCTCTCTACCCCTCCGCCAATGAGCATTGGGGGAATGCGAAGCCAAGCTCTGAGCTACCACCAGTGCTGGGCCTCCGGGGGGTGGTGGGGGACAGGTAAAAATCACACTCGGCCCCCAAACAGAAACCACTGATGGGTGTAAGCGCACACACACTTACACGCTCCGCGACACACACACACACACACACACACACACAGCCTGGCTAGCACCTTCAGAAAACTTGTCAAGAAGGGGATTCTGGGCCAGGCCCCTGGCGGCTGGGAGGCAGGCACACACGTGAAGCCCAGTGGCCCCGGCGACACCCTGCCCGCACTCCCCGTCCCCCCCCCCCCCCCCCCCCCCCCCCCCCCCCCCCAGGCTCACCTGGTGTCCGGGGGCAGCTCTTTCTTCTCGTGGAAGTGGCCGATCTCCCTGCGCAGCAAGGCCATCCAGCCCTGCAGGTGAGTCGGGGCTGCGGTGGGCACGGTGCCGCCTGGCCGGTGCCCCTCCCGTCCCCCGCCTGCCCTCACTGCCCTGGCCGGCAGCCTTCCTGGGGCTCCGGCCTCATCTCAGGCCGTTCAGGGCTCTTCCCAACACCACTTCCAAGAGCGTGATGATGGCACCAGGCGACAGGCGCGAGGAGGAGGACCGAGGGAGAGCGCCCACTGGGCACCTTGTCCCCTTCACGTCCCCTCCGGGCCGGAGGGTGGCCCCGCCAGCTCCCTGCCCCGGGAAGCAGCCTCACCTTGCGCTCGTCCTCAGAGGAGGCGGAGAAGAACCACGTGCGGTGCTTCTTACTGACGTGCACAATCTTGAAGGGGAAGACATTGTTGGACGTCGTCTCCTCAGCTGCCCGCATCACCCTGAGGGCACAGGGCCAGCGGTCAGCACCTGGGCAGCACGGCCTGGGCCAGACCTCGGCACCCGGCACCCAGCACGCCCCCAAGGACACACACAGGGTTCTGGAGTCGGGGAAGCATCCTGGGAGCAGCAGGTGGGGCTCCAAACCAAATGTCACCCACGCTGCCCACCAGTGCCACTTTACTCTGATGCCACCTGCCCACCTTCGCCCCACCGGGCCCCCCGCCTGCCTGTTGGGGGCTCTAACATGTCAGCCTCCACCCCACCCCTGCCGCCAAGGGGGAGCCCACGGGGCCAAGCACCTGGGGCAGGTGAGCCCATCTGCACCATGCCTTGGGGTCAGGGCGCACACCCACCGGGCTGAGGGTGTGTGTCTGGGGAAAGGAAACATCCCATCATGAATCGCAAGGCCCCCAGGCTCGCCGGGAGGCCCGGCACTGAGCTCCTGGCCAGGGTACAAGCCAAAGCCTTGAGTCACCTTTGGTGCCACCAACACCATGGGGCCTTTGGGTCCTCAGAAGCAGGGAGTAGGAAGCAGTCTAATGCTGCAGGGTACAGGGCCCGTGGGATGACACCAGACCCAGAACCCAAGGGTCATTGCTCATCCTTGCTCTGCAGGCCCCCAATGCCCTAGCACGGTCCCAGCTGGAGCTACTGGGCTCTCACTTGCCAGCATTCCCATCTAGAAGGCTCCAGCAGAGTGCCCACCTGCCCATTAGCAGGGAGGCACTCTCTGGATGGACCCAGCTCTGGGGCATGTGTAAAGCAAGGAGCTGGCCCTGGCCCGGGAGACCCGAAGCCAGGGAGGCCTGAGGGAGACTGTGAGGAGGCCACACAGAGGCCGAGAGGGAGTGGAGGAGGCTGGACACGATCCAGGGGGGTGTGGTGTGAGCATCTCAGGAGAGCTAGAACTTTCCCTGGGCGGGACCCTGGGCCAGGCCTGGCCGGGGCTGGGCTGGGGCCGGCGGGCAGCGGGCACGTACCGGTTATAGCCGCTGAGCGAGAAGGCGCCCTGCGGGGAGGCCGATGTGCTGCTCTTGAAGTAGTAGACGCACCGCTTGTGGATGATGACAAAGCGCAGGGGCCCTGAGGGCAGTGTGGCGAGAGCAGAGGATGAGCACTCTAGGAGCCAGACCTCCTGCCTTCGAACCTCACTAGATGGCAGGGCAGGAAGCTGGGCTAGCACGCTGCCCCTCCCAAGGAGTCCAAGCATAAACAATCCACCGGCATGCTGACCAGTCCCAGAGCGCCATGGCGGGCATGGCCATCCCCAGGGCGGGGGCAGACCTTGAGCAGAGAGGCTGGCTCAAGGAAGGGCAAAGCAAGGGCCACCCTAGGAAGGAAGGCAGAGCAAGGGCAAAGAAGCCCAAAGAGTTTGCCAACAAGAGCCACCGGGGGGGAGGGGGGCCGAATACCAGGCTAGACAGTTACACTGAGAACCCTCCCACTCCACTGTCCTATCCCGGGGCAGTCCCTCTGAAGCCTGGGGACAGATTAGTTATGGCCCCTTGTTGGAGGCGCCCTGCCCAAAGAGCAGAGCAGACCAACTTGAGTCACGCAGAACTCGACAGCCCAGCCTGGGTATCTCCATAAGGCAGCACAGCGCCGGGGAGTCTGTGGCAGAGGGCGCTGCCGGAACAACGGCACGGGGACCTCGTGCCCGGGCGGAGGGACAGCCAAGGTCCTGATGTCTCTGGCCTTCAATGTCTTTTTTTTTTTTTAATTTTTTTAATGTTTTATTTAATTTGATACAGAGAGAGACAGAGCATGAGAAGGGGAGGGGCAGAGAGAGAAGGAGACACAGAACCGGAAGCAGGCTCCAGGCTCTGAGCTAACGGTCAGCACAGAGCCTGATGCGGGGCTCAAACCCACAAACATGAGATCTGACCTGAGCCGAAGTCGGAAGCTTAACCGACTGAGCCATCCAGGTGTCCCTGGCCTTCAATGTCTTAATGACTGGCATCTCCCAGACCCGGGGGCTCCCACCCCCTCCCAAAATGCTGTCCGAGGGACCAAAGCTTTGGCCTCACGCAGCTCTGAAGGTCCAGCACCCAGCTGGGTCTTGGCAGGCGGGTTCACTGAGGACCAAGTAGCCAACCAACTCACTGAACACCCAGTGGATAACGCAAGGCCAGACATAACAGGCCATCAAGGGCCCCCAGGCCCTGGCTGCAGGCTGAGGCTGCCCTGGACCGATGGTCAGCACTGCGCACCAAATGCCCGTCCTATCTCCATTTTGCAGTAGCACCCCAGATCCTCCACAGTCCTGGTAAATGGGGAGGCTGACCTCAGGCACGCCAAGGGATGCCGGCCACCGTGGAGGGAAGGAAAACTCTGGGCCCTCACCAGGGAAGGAGGCAGAGGCTCAGAGACAGGTCACTTCCCACGGACATCCACTGGGGCAGCGGGGCAGCGGGGCTAAGGCTCAGCCCTGTCCCCACACCCTCCCCCCATGCTCCCAACCCCCCAGAGGACTCACATCTGAGCAACTGCAGCTGGGTGCCGCCCTTCTTGTGCAGGTAGCCAGCCTTGGCCACGCCCCCGGGCATGGTTAACAAGTTCTGGGCACCAATGGCCTTCATGGGGGCCGGCCAGTGCATCTCCTCGGCCGCCATGAAGCTGCAAAAAAAAGGAGAAGGAGACAGTCTCAGTCAGGGCTGGGGACAGACAGTGGCACAGCTGGGAGCAGGCAGAGGGGACACTGCCAACGTGCTGGAGACAGCATGAAGGCTCGAGACAGCAAGGGGTGAGGAAACCTCTGAAAGCCTCAGGCTTCCAGGGGGGACCCCAGGGAGGGAAAGGGCCACCTGGTCCATCTGGGTGGCCCCTGGTCCATCTGGCCACACACCTGAGCCCCAAAGACTCTGAGAACGGAGAGTGTCCCTTCACTGTCACTGGTTAATTCAGCACGCACCTACTGAATTCAAGGCCCCACCAAAGTGGGGGTATCACCGTGAGTGAATTAAAAAAAAAAAAACACTGGTCCAGGGGCGCCTGGGTAGCTCACTCGATTAAGCGTCCAACTCTGTTTTGGCTCAGGTTATGATTTCATGTTTCATGAGTTCAAGAACAGGGTTGGGCTCTGTGCTGACAGTACCAAGCCTGCTTGGGATTCTCTTTCTCTACCTCTCTCTCTGCCCCTCCCCTGCTCCTGCTTTCTCTCTCTCAAAATAAATAAACGTTAAAGGAAGGAAGGAAGGAAGGGAGGGAGGAAGGAAGGAAGGGAGGGAGGAAGGAAAAGGAAAGGAAGGAAAAAAAGAAAGAAGAAAGGAAGGAAGGAAGGAGGAAGCAAAGAAAGAGAAAGGAAGAAAGAAAAGAAAACACTGGCTTGCATAAGTCAGGCCTTGGGCCATAAGCACCCCAAATCTGAGTGCTACATGAACCTACTATGGGGACCGCCAGGGACGGCTTCCAGGAGATGAGTAGGGCCAGAGCCTAATGAAGTCTAAGACGTGCGGGGGCTGGGGCCAAGCCCTGGGCTCCTTCTCCACCATCTCTGACCCTTTAGCAGGGAAGGAGAGAGGGGCATGGCCCCCAAATGTCCCGCCCTCCACTCCTGCCCTCAGCCAGCTTCAGTCCATCCCTTCCTTAAGGCCCTGAGACCAAGAAGCAGGAAAGCAGGTCATCAAGAGTCCCCAGTTCCCATCCTTAGGCCTCAGTTGCCAGAACCGTAGAATGGAAGGACAGAGTGGACACGGCCTAGCACACAGCGCGCCCTTATCGGCAGTGGCTGTGATGACGGACTGCCCGGAGGGTTTTCGGACATCGCCCTGTCTCCCCATCAGCTGGGACACCACTCAGGCAGGGGCCACGCAACGCGCGGCCACCAGGGGCAGGCTGACCGCCTCAGGGTTAACTCGGGCCGGTCGGGCCTCACATGCCAAGCGCGAGCATCGGCCCTCGCCCCTGTCCAGCCTCTTGTTCACCAGAGCTGTTCTCCCTGGGACATGCCAGGCTCTGGCCTCTGACCACTACCCCTTCTCACAGGGAGAACTCCTATCCATCCTTCAAGACCCAGGTTCTGAGTCCCGGCTTTCACGAGGCACCTCAATGCCCATTCATACACTGGGTGCCCCGCCGCTGGCCCTCTGGACAAAATCCCCACCCTGTACTGTTTTGCCTGTACCTCCCCCCACTGAACCTGGTCCCTCCTGGGGCCGCAGTGGAGTTGGACTGAACTGGGCGTGTGGTCAGCGTCCTACGAGGTCACTAGGGTTAGCCCCACAGGCCCCGACCACTGGGACTCCTGCC
>PJEM01010127.1:53667-65389 GCA_004023845.1 Helogale parvula | reverse complement strand
GAGAGGAAGGGGGAAAGAGAGCGGGGATGAGTGAGGGACACAGATCAAGGGAGACTACTGAATACTGGAGACGAACCATGGACTGAAGGGGGAGGGGGGGAAGGGGGTGATGGTCATGGTGGGGGGCACTTGAGGGGAGAAGCACTGGGTGTTATATGGAAACTAATTTGACAATAAACTATTAAAAAATAATAATAATCCTCAAGAAAGCTGGGATAGAAGGAACATACTTAAACATCATAAAAGCCATTCATGAAAAGCACACAGCCAATGTTATCCTCATTGAGGAAAAACTGACAGCTTTCCCCTTAAAATCAGGGAAACAACAGGGATGTCCACTCTCACCACTGATCTTTAACAGTGTTGGAAGTCCTAGAATCAGCAATCAGACAACAAAAGGAAATAAAAGGCATCAGAATTGGCAAAGAAGAAGTCAAACTTTCCCTTTTCGCAGACGACGTGATACTCTACATGGAAAATCCAATCGACTCAACCAGAAGCCTTCTAGAACTGATCCATGAATTCAGCAAAGTTGCAAGATGCATAGTCAATGTAAAGAAATCAGTTACATTCTTATACACCAAAAATGAAGCAACAGAAAGAGAAAGCGAGACAGATCCCATTTCCAATTGCATGAAAAACCATAAAATACCTTGGAATAACCTAACTAAAGATGTAAAAGACCTGTATGCTGAAAACTATAGAAGACTTATGAAGGAAACTGAAGAAGACACAAAGAAATGGAAAAACATTCCATGGTCATGGATCGGAAGAATAAACATTTTTAAAATGTCATTATTACCCAAAGCAATTTACACATCCGATGCAATCCCCATCAAAGTTGCACCAGCATTCTTCTTAAAGCTAGAATAAACTATCTTTAAATTCATATGGAACCACAAAAAAACCCGAATAGCCAAAGTAATACTGAAGAAGAAAACCAAAACAGGGGGCATCACAATCCTGACTTTAGCGTCTAATACAAAGCTGTCATCATCAAGACGGTATGGTATTGGCACAAAAACAGACACATGGACCAATGGAATAGAATAGAGAACCCAGAATTGGACCCACAAGTATATGTCCAATTAATCTTTGACAAAGCAGGAAAGAGTGTCCAATGGAAAAAGACAGCCTCTTCAACAGATGGTGTTGAGAAACCTGGACAGCAACATGTAGAAGAATGAAATTAGACCACTTTCTTACACCATTCACAGAAATAAACTCAAAAGGGATAAAGGATCTGAATGTGAGACAGGAAACCATAAAACCCCTAGATGGAAAAAAGCATGAAATAGCCTCCTAGACTTCAATCGCAGCAATTTTTTCCTCAACACATCCCCAGAGGCAAGGGAGTCAAGAACAAATATAAGCTACTGGGAACTTATCAAGATAAAAAGCTTCTGTAAGGCAAAGGAAACAACCAAAAAAACTAACAGACAAACGACAGAATGGGAAAAGATAGTGGCAAATGGCATATCAGATAAAGAGCTAGTATCCAAAATATACAAGGAGAACACTAAACTCCATACACGAAAAATGAGTGATCCAGTGAAGAAATGGGCCAAAGACCTGAATAGACACTTCTCCAAAGAGGACATCCAGATGGCCAACAGACACATGAAACGATGCTCAGTGCCACTCATCATCAAGGAAATACAAATCAAAACCACACTGAGATCCCACTTCACACCGGTTAGAGTCGCTAAAATGAACAAATCAAGAGAATATAGATCTACCATATCCATTCATCAGTCCGTAGACACTTGAACTGTTTCCATATCTGGATATTGTAGATAACGCTGCTGTAAACATAAGGTTGCACGTATCCCTTTGAATTCGAATGTTTATACTGTTTGGGTAAATACATAGGAGTGCAATTGATGGATCCTAGGGTAGTTCTATGTTTCAATTTTGAGATGTCTCCATACTGTTTTCCATAGTGGCTGCACCAGTATGCATTCCCACCAGTAGTTTATGAAGTACTACTTTATCCACATCCTCACCAATATGTGTTTTTCCTTGTGTTATTCATTTTAGGCATCCTAAGAAGGTGTAAGTTGCTATCTCATTATAGATTGATTTGCATTTCCCTGGTGCTCACTAATGATAAACATCTTTTCATGAGTTGATTGGGCTTCTGGATGTCTTCTTTGGAGAAATGTCTCTTCATGTCTTCTGCTAATAGTCAATTGGTTATTTGTTTTGAGGGTGTTGAGTTCTATCAGTTCTTCTTATATTTTGGATACTAATCTTTTATCAGATATATCATTTGCCGGTATCGTCTCCCATCCTGTAGGCTCCCTTCCAGTTTTGTTGATTCTCTTCTTTGATGTGCGGAAGCTTTTTATTTTGATGAAGTCCCAATAGATTATTTTTGGTTTTGCTTCCATTGCCTCAGGAGACATATATAGGAAGAAATTATTACAGCTGATGTCAAAGAGGTTACTGCCTCTTTGTGCTTTAGGCCTCAATTTAGGTCCCTGATTTTGAGTTTATCTTTGGGTATGGTGTAAGAAAGTGGTTCAATTTCATCCTTTTGCATGTTGCTGTCCAGTTTTCCCAACACCATTTGTTGAAGAGACTGTCTTTTCATTAGATACAGTTTCCTGCTTTGTGGAAGACTAATTGACAATAAAGTTGTGGGCTTTTAGTTGTGGGGTAATTTTTGGGTTTTCTATTCTGTTCTATTGATCTATGTGTCTATTTGTGTGTCAGGACCATACTGTTTTGATCACTACAGCTATGGCATATATCTTGAAGTCAGTACTTGTGATGCCTCCCAATTTGCTTTGCTTTTCTCAAGGTTTTGGCTACTTGTGTCTTTTCTGGTTCCATAGAAATTTTAGGATTGTTTGTTCTAGATCAATGAAAAATGCTGTTTTGGTATTTTGACAAAAGTTGCATTAAATGGGTAGATTGCTTGGGGTAGTATGGACATTTTAATGATATTCTTGATATTCTTCCAAACCATGAGCTTGAAATGTTTTTCCACGTCTTCATATCCTCTTTTTTTTCATCAGTGTTTTATAGTTTTCAGAGTATAAGTCATTCACCTCTTTGGTTAGATTTATTCACAAGTGTCTTATTATTTTTGCTGCAATCGTAACTAAGATTGATTTCCTAATTTTTCTGCTGCTTAATTATTACTGTATAGAAATGCACCAAAATTCTGTATATTGATTGTGCACCCTGTGACATTACTGAATTTTTGTATCCATTTTAGCAATCTTTCAGTGGAATCTTTCAGGCTTTCTATATAAAGTATTATGTTATCTGCCAGTAGTGAAGATTTTACTTCTTCCTTGCTAATTTGAATGACTTTAATTTCTTTTTGTTGCCTGATTGATGTGGCTAGGACTTCCAATACTATGTTGAATAAAAGTAGTGAGAGTGGCTATCTCTGTCTTGTTCCTGTCTGTAGAGGAAAACTTGTCAGTTTTTCCCCATTAAGGATGATTTTAGATGTAGGGTTTTCATATATGGCCTTTATGATGCTGAGGTATGTTTCTTAGTTGGAACTTTAAACCTCATAACACCCAAGAACTTTCAGGTTTTGGCAGACTTAATTGACAAATTCTAGCTTAAGTCGTATTTTATAAATAAATATTAAAACTTTTATAACCCATTGAATATTCTCATATGAATCATACATATTTAAGAAAGTTATTCATATATATTGTAGTAGACATACTGAATAATTGAAAGATTATTATCTTTCAAATATGGTCAAATATAAATTTGACTATATTTTTGTTTGGCGGACATTATCATGTAAAATGAACAGTAAAGCTTGCAGCACATTTAGATCTTTTCTACAATTATAAATAGAAAGATAACTTTCTAGTTTATTAATATTTTAAAAACTTTTCTAACTTAGCTAAGACCAAATAATTTGGGGTCAGATTTTATTTAAAAGTGTTTCTAATATTTGATCAAAGAATCATGGATTTTTATCTTTTTACAACATTTTGTTAATTATTTAAACACAAATTTTATAAATCTTTAAAACTCAGACTTTGAAAAGCATGTTTGTTTTTTCCTACAAATATTAAACTCAGTATAAAAATCATCAACATTAAATGCAATGAAACCAAAGAGAATATATTCTGACAAAATTCAAAGATGAACACTAGAGATTTTAACTTGGGAAAAATGGTAGAGTGCTATTGTCTGAATGTTTATGTATCCTCAAAATTCATATGTTGAAATCTTGACCTCTAAGATTGTTGTAGTAGGAGGTGTGACTTTTGAGAGGTGATTAGGTCATGGGGGCAGAGCCCTCATGAGTGACATCAGTCCCCTTATAAAAGTGGTTCCAAAGAGATCCCTTCCCTCCCCTCCTAACATCTATAATGTCAGTTTACAGAGAGAGGTTAGAAGTCTGCAACCCAGAAGATGGCTTTCATCAGAACCCAATCATGCCTGGCACCCTGATCTTGGACATACAGCCTCCAGAATTATGGCAAACTTATTTTATTTATATGAAATTCAATCTATTTTATTATCGTTGTAGCAACCAGAATGAACTAAGATGAAGCAAACAAAATCCCATCCTTCTTATCAACTTCTATTAATATTTATTGTCTTCATGCATAAAGATAAATGTGCACATAGTTTAAAGCCCTGTTTCCTTTCTTTAAATTCATCTGGGGGCACCTTGGTGGCTCAGTTGGTTAAGCCTTCGACTTCGGCTTAGGCCAGATCTCACGTTCGTGCGTTCGAGCCCCGCGTCAGGCTCTGTGCTGACAGCTAGCTGAGGGCCTAGAGCCTGCTTCCGGTTCTGTGTCTCCTTCTTTCTCTCTGCCTCTCCCCCTCTCATGCTCTGTCTCTCTCTGTATCAAACATAAATAAAACATTAAAAAAATTAAAAAAATAATCTTTAAATTTAACTGGAACTAGTTTACCCATATTAAAATGTATAATAATGCATAAAATGCAAAGCATAATGAAGGAAGCATGTATATACACCCTTATTCAGCTTAATAAATACATGGAACAAATGCAGTGATGACCTCTGCTTATTCTTACCAATCAAATTATTTTCCCTCCACTCCAAAAAAATCACTATTCAGACTTGAGTGCATATTATTTTTATTCATGTCTTTACACTACGTATTACATATACATACCATTAAATAATAGTATTGAGTATTTTATCTTTTTTATTTTTTTGTTTTGAAAATATAAGATTTATATTTTTATTAATTTAAACTGTGTACAGGTAAGCCTATGCCACTTGTCATTCATTCATTTGGCTATTCTCTCATTGAATGGATATGTATCAAGTGCAGGATTATAAGGATGCTGTCATATAAAAGGCAGATATGACCCTTGCTTTTTTGAAGCTTACAGTCCTCGTGGGAGTAGTATTTCTTTTTTTTTTTAATAGTTTATTGTCAAATTGGTTTCCATATAATACCCAGTGCTCTTCCCCACAAGTGCCTTCCTCCAACAACACCACCTTTTTCCCCACCTCCCCCTTCCCCTTCAACCCTCAGTTCATTTTCAGTATTCAAGAGTCTCTCAAGTTTTGTGTCGCTCTCTCTCCCAACTCTCTTTCCCTCTTCCCCACCCCCTGGTCCTCTATTAGGTTTCTCCTGTTCTCCTGTTTGACCTATGAGTGCAAACATATGGGATCTGTCCTTCCCTACTTGACTTATTTCACTTAGGAGGACACCCTCGAGGTCCATCTACTTTCCTACCAATGGCCAGATTTCATTCTTTCTCATTGCCATGTAATACTCCATTGTATATATATACCACATCTTCTTGAACCATTCTTTAGGTGATGGACATGTAGGCTCTTTCGATGATTTGGCTATTATTGAGAGTGCCGCTATGAACATTGGGGTACATGTGCCCCTATGCATCAGCACTTCTGTATCCCTTGGGTAAATCCCTAGTAGTGCTATTGCTGGGTTATAAGGGAGTTCTATGGATAGTTTTTTGAGGAACCTCCACACTGTTTTCCAGAGCGGCTGCATCAGTTTACATTGCCACCAACAGTGTAGGAGGGTGCCCGTCTCTCCACACCCTTGTCAGCATCTAGAAAACTAATAGGCAACCAATTGAATGGGAAAAGATAGTTGCAAATACCATATCAGATAAAGGGCTAGTATCCAAAATCTACAAGGAACTCACCAAACTCCACACCCAAAACACAAATAACCCAGTGAAGGAATGGGCAGAAGATATAAACAGACACTTCTCCAAAGAGGGCATCCAGATGGCCTACAGGTGCCTGAAACGATGCTCAACATCGCTCATCATCAGGGAAACACAAATCAAAACCACACTGAGCTATCACCTTACGCCAGTCAGAGTGGCTAAAATGAACAAACCAATCATTCTTTAGTAGGGTGGTTCTTAACCTCCACATTTTTGGAAGTTTTCCCAACTTTCCTGTGGTTAATTTCAAGTTTCATAGCATTGTGATCTGAATGTGTGCATGGAATGCTCTCAATTAGTTTATATTTATGGAGGGCTGTTTTTGCCCCAGTATGTGATCTATCTTGGAGAATGTGCCATGTGCACTGGAAAAAAAGGTGAATTCCCCAGCTTCAGGATGCAGAGTTCTAAAAATATCAATTTCATCTGTTCCAATGTGTCGTTCAGTTCCTTTTTTTCTTTAGTGCTTTTCTGTCTGGTTGATCTATTCATTGTTGTCAGTATAGTATTAAAGTCCCCTGCAATTAGCACATTCTAATCAATAAGATTGTTTTTGTCTGGGATTAATTGTTCAGGTATTTGGGCATTCCCGAATTCGGTACATAGATGTTTATAATTGCTAGTTTTTCATAATGGAGAGACTCTGTATTTATTATATAATATCCTTCTCCATCTTTTCTGACTGCCTTTACATTGAAGTCCAGTTTGTCTGATATAAGTATGGCTACTATGGCTTTCTTTTGGGTTCCAGTCACATGGCAGATATTTCTCCATCCCCTTACTTTCAATATGAAGGTGTCTTCAGGTCTAAGGTGAGTCTCTTGTAGACAGCAAATAGATGTTTTTTTTTTTTTTTTAAATCTATTTCTGCTACCCTGTGTTGCTTGGTTGGAACGTTCAGTCCATTGACATTCAGGGTTATTATTGAAAAATGTGGGTTTAGATTCATTGTGTTCTCCTATGAATTCATGTTTGTTGTGGTGTCTCTGGTACCTTGTATTCTTTCCTTCATAGAGTCCCTCTTAAGATTTCTTGTAGGGTTGGTTTTGAAGTCATGAAGTCTCTCAATTTTTGTTTATTTTGGAAAACCTTAATCTCTCCTTCTATTTTGAGTGACAGGTTTGCTGGTTAAAGGATTTTTGGTTGCCTATTTTTTCTGTTAATCACATTGAAGATTTCCTGCCATTCCTTCTTAGCCTGCCGAGTTTCATTAGATAGATCTGTAACCACTCTGATAGGTTTCTGTTTTTATGTTAGGGCCCTTTTATCCTTAACTGCATTCATAATTCTCTATCTTTATATTTTGCCAGTTTCACTATGGTATGTCATGCCGAAGGTAGATTCAAATTACTTCTTAAGGCGGTTCTTTGTGCCTCTCGAATTTGAATGTCTATTTCTTTCCCCAGATTCAGGAAATTTTCAGTTATTATTTGGTCTCATTCCCCTTCAGAACCTCTGTCTCTTTCTTTCTCTTCAGGAATCCTTATGATCCGGATATTGTTCCCTTTGGTTGTATGACTTTGGTCTCGAATTCTCCTTTCCTGCTCCTGGATCAATTTCTCTCTTTTTTACTTGGCTTCCTCTTTTGCTATAACTGTGTCTTCTAAAATACCTATTCTCTCTGCCTCTGCACTCCATGAGGTGGCCACCTCCATTTTATTATTCATCTCATTTTTAGCCTTTTTTTTTTAAACTTGTCACACCTATTTTGAAAGTCCATAGTCATTGTATCAGTAGCTTCTCTGATACTTTTTTCAAGCCCAGAGAGTAATTTTATGACAGTTGTTCTAAATTCTTGTTCGGTTTTGTTGCTTAGATCTGTTTTGAGCAGTTCTGTGGTTGTGACTTCTTCTTGGCGTTTCTTCAAGGGAGATTTTTTTCTTTTTGCCATTTTGGCTAGTTTTCTGTCTCTTGTCAGGTTTAAAAGCTAGTTGTGCACTGTGGACCTGTTAGTATTGTTCTGTTAAAGGAGGCTTATTGACTCTCCAGGGCCTGTCGTTTCAGGAAATGTTCTTTTAATGGTGTCTCTCAGTTTCTCTTGTTGTGCCCTTGATTATTTTTTTTCCCTACTCAGCGATATTTGGGACTCTCCATCATGCATAGTTTGGCTTGTTTTTTGAGGTAGCCCTGAAAAGGAAAACAGACAGACAAACACACAGGGAACAAAAGCATGCAAATGCAAAGACAAATTAAACAAACAAACAAATTAAAAGGGGGAAAGGAAGAAAAGAAAAGAAAAGAAAAGAAAAGAAAGGGAGAGAAAAGGGAAGAAAAGAGAAGAAAAAAATAAAGAGGGGCAGAGACACAAAGGACAATGGACAGTTTAAAAGTGTATAACCCGTGGAGGGGAGTGATAAGGATGAGATAAGGGAGAATGTATCTGGATGGTAAGAGAATAAAAAAAGAGGGGAAAGGAAAAAGGAAAATAAAGAGTGAAAGTTAAAAAAAAATTTTTTAAGTAAAAAAGGTAATAATAATAAGAAATAAGTACAAAAAAAGTAGCAGATCCCACTAGCGGACAGGAGTGGTTTGGTGTATTTAGGTCTTGGGGGCTGTTCTCGGAGGCCCTGCCTTAGTGTTTGTGGAGAGCAGAATGGTGGTGCCCCAAGCTCTGCTGGTACTAAGTGCTGCAAGTTACTCTTATGATTCAGATCCCCTTGTGCCGAGGCTGAGCCAAGCTGTATTTTCCAGGCCTGCCTCCCTTCAAAAATCCTAGTCCATGCACTTTTATTCTACCACAGATGAGATGTACTCACTTTGGAGGCTGGCTTCTTAGCCAGGATCTCATAGAGGGAGGGTGCAATTTCTTTTGGCGCTGGCCAGGTTTCCTGCTGTGGCTGCGTGAAGTGGGGTATGTTGTCAGAAATGAGGTGCACACTCCGGTAGCTGCAGCAGAAGTGCACACCACGGTAGGGGCTGCCTCCAACTCTCTGCAGGGATCCTGCAGCAGTGGGGGCTGTTTTTCCCTTGTGCCACCCAGGATTTGGTTTTGGAGCTGCCCAGTAGCTGTATATGGAGTGAGAGTTTTTCTCTCCATGCTGGGTTAAACATTGTTTATCTCTTCTCTAGAGACATTACTATGAGCGTGTTCAGTTTCTCTGTCTCTTCACTTTGTCTCTCAGGAGCTCCTCGCGCTTTCCTTGTGTTGGGCTGGGGCTCCCACCTCCCCTGCCCCTCTCGGGCTGGCCCCATTTTCCAATCTCTCCAGTTCGCACTCACGCACTCAGCCATCTTTGAGGTCGTCTTCTTTCTGGAGTCTGTTTTTTCTCCTTCCACTCTTGCAGATAAGAATAATGTCCTTCTCAGTTTGATAGATGAGGTGGACGAAGTTTACAGAGCTCCCTCCTTCTCCACCATCATGGCTCCTCCAAATGGTAACTCTTAATAATCAATTTTGCAGAACCAAACTGAGACACATATACATTAAAAACCTTTTGGAAGGCTACACAGCCGATAGGGAGTAGAGATAAAATTTAATACTTGTCAAAGTGTTGCCTCATAGCCATTACTTTATATTATCTTCTTAAGGGCAAGGCCATGTGTGGCTGCTTTCCTCTTATACTCTCAGAGATCGAAACAGGGCCTAGCAGATAAAAGTTACACAGTATTTTGTACACAATAATATATCTGTGGAATGAATCAGTGCAATCATGAAGAAAATCTAATTGTTATGCAGACAGCATATGTTGTTGCAAAGTAACAGGAATATAACTGGATCTTAATTGAAACTCTCCTGAAATTAAAATTAATATATGGAATTATTAGATTCTAACATTAGCCCTTGATGCTTGCCCCACTCACGTCTACAAATGAATAGTGTTTTTGTAAAACCTATTTTTGTTTTCTTTTTTTGAGTTTAATCAATATACAGAGCATGGAGAAAAACAACAAACACATTGTGGATCTTTAGAGACAAGAAAGCTGAGTCAGAAAACTGAACATTAGTAAGGGCTGGACATGCCCCAACTGATGTTTACTTTGATTGATGGGAAATTGAATTTACATGGAAATTTGTATATCAAAGGAACAGAAAAGCAAATGAATATACATCTTCTACCCTAAAATTTCCCAACAATTTCCAATTTCATTTTCCTTATTTTTACGTTTACCTGGTTAATGGGTATGCATATATACACATATATACACATGCGTTTGTTGAAAATATATATAAAACTTTGGTGAACATAACTATTGGAAAATATCAAAAGTTAAATATTGGGTTTGACATTTTCTATAGGCTTAAAAATACCCTGGTTGCTTCGTGAATCCTGGTTATATTGGTATTGTCTGAGTTTTTGTCAGTGACATCTTATACAGGGCCTGCTGGCGGCCCAGAGAGACAAGATTACATAGCGGAATATGGCACTGGTGACATCCAGAGGAGGGATCAGAAGATCATTTTCTTCACTCAAAAACTGCTCAGTGTACTTTAAGCAAAGTCATCATTAATGTTGATATTCAAAATAATTTAATTTATGACATTGTAAGCTATCACCTGGAATCCTTAAGTAGTCTAACAACAACAACAACAACAACAAAACACTAGAAATGATCAGCCAGTGCATCTTGCAAAGTCCCTGAAACTTTTGAGACCTCATGAATACAAGTATGGACAAACAGAACTTTCCCCAAAGAGGTCCTGGAGACAATATCTAGTTACTCCTAAAACTCAGACTTAGATTGACATCCATATTAAGAAAAAAAGAGATGTAATTTCTAATACGAGAAATTGCATGAATGTGAATGTTTTCTTGATTCTCTGTTAGGTCTTCTTACTCAGCAAAATTGCTATAGTTTAAAATTTGTTGTCCTTAAACCTATAATACTGATGAGTCGTGATATAGTAAATCGTCACATATTAGGACCTAAAAATGTGTGTTTTTACTCTGTCCACTTTGTGTGTGTGTGTGTGTGTGTGTGTGTGCATGTGTGAGTCTGTGTGTGTGTGAATTAAATAACCAAGGGCAACTGCATGACTCACTTCTTTAAATATCCAACTCTTGACTTTTGCTCATGTCATGATGGTACAGTTCTTGGGATTAAGCCCTGCTTTGGGCTCTGCATTGACACCATGGAGCATGGATGTAATTCTCTCAATTCCTCTCTCTCTGCTCCTCCCATTCAACATAAATAAACATGAAAAACATAATCAAGTGCATAGGAGCACATGTACCCTAATGTTCATAGCAGCAATGTCAACAATAGCCAAAACATGGAAAGAGCCTAAATGTCCATCTCCTGATGAGTGGATCATGAAGATGTGGTATATAGATACAATGGAGTATTACATGACAATGAGAAAGAATGAAATTAGACCATTTGTAGGAAAGTGGATGGACCTTGAGGGTGTCATGCTAAGCGAAATAAGTCAGGCAGAGAAGGACAGATACCATATGTTTGCACTCATAGTTCTAACAGGAGAAAAGGAGAAATCTAATGGAGGACCAGGGGAAGAGGAAGAGGGAAAGAGAGTTAGAGAGAGAGAGGGATGCAAAACTTGAGAGACTCTTGAATACTGAAAATGAACTGAGGGTTGAAGGGGAAGGGGGAG